>JALPQI010005950.1:0-50185 GCA_025490895.1 Thaumatotibia leucotreta | reverse complement strand
CGAATATGGAAATGTTGGCAGCACTAGTTTTAAACGGCGAAGGTTCTAGATTAATTGGTAGACGTTCAGGAAATTCTGAATTACAAGCATTTCTAGACAACGTTTCAACGTATATGGTAAACTACTCAATATACTTAATTTAAAATATAGTTTTAGTCGTACAGACTGTCAACGATGTCATTCCATTGTAAAAATATATAATCATAATTATAATGCTTACCTTTGGCTCACCTGTCTTACAATTCACGTTATTCTTTTAGCAAAAGATAAATAAAGTACACCTAGCGGCTAAGGAAGGTAATATAAGAGAACTCCAAGCAGCATTAGATCGACGGAAATTCGCGATAGCACGAGATTCCATCTCGCCCAACGGTGCCACGCCTTTACATGTAGCTACAGTTTTTGGAAAAACTAATATTATGAAATATCTTGGTGGGAGGTAAGTACAACATCATAGATTTTAAATTAAAACTGGTCTAGTAATATCACGCGTGGACAAACTATTTACAGAACATCGCACTCAGTCTCGGGGGCCATTAACATTAATCTATGTACAGTACAGATTTTTGGGTAGCAGGCGTGAACAGGTTACTTAGGTAACTTTCACTGTGGAGACAACCAAAAAAGACTTAACTGTTCTATAAATTTAGGATTAATCAACTCATAATTAAGAGATTTTTTCGCGATATCTTGGTCGTCTTCATAGTGAATGTTACTCGTGAGCGTCCTCGGTACTCTGTTCACTATACATATACACGACCCCGAAACAACCCTCTACTATGAGTATGAAATCATCATTAAACAAATATGTATATGTTTCAAAAGTAAATATTTCTACACTAAAAATATTTGATGACATGTATTTCATCGCAGATTTCCTGAAACGCTCTCAGCGGTTGATTTCGAAGGTAGAACAGCATTACATTACGCAGCAGTCTTGCCTGATAATGGTCATTATTACAATTTATTGCAACAGCTAGGAGCAAATGCCAAGGATTTAGATGATGTAAGAGTTCATGTCCAAATATTCATTCAATTGATATGAAAATGAACAATTAAGTAACTAATTTTCTTTCTAAACAGAATGGCAGATCAGCGGAAGATTATTACAAGAATCCCAGTTTATTGCCATTTAATCAATTAGTTTCAGATTTTGGCATAGACGAGGAAACTGCCAAAGAAATGCTATCAGACAAAGGTAAGAATTAGCTTAGTAGAAATGTTATGTACAAAATGCTTCCAATTGTTAATTAAATGTATGCACAAACTCTGTTTAAAATTAAACCAGTGCCGGAGGACCAGGTATCATCAAGGAGGATATTGGATGCACCAGAAGCATTGGAAACGCTTGAGCGTTGCTACCGTTTACTAGCGTCTGCCCGCCCAGCGCGAACGCCCCTCTCAGCTTCATCCAACAGGGCCACGCCACCACTGGTATTGGGCAGGTTTCTTAAAAGACCCATTTTTGATATCCTAAAATATCGAGTAACGAAATTAGATCACGACTTGTTCGACGTTATTTGGCCTGCTGTCAAAAAATTACCAGATAATCGAAACGTTGTTCAAACTGTAGAAGAAGATTTTCCGGGAGGTGTGACTGCCCCTGATTATTATGTCTATGAAGTATTTCATGAGTTTTTGATCCCTTTAGTAAAAGATTTGCATAACATTAACGTGCACTCTGATTTGCCGCTACATCCTCCTTCTGATTTTGTCACCCATCTAAGGCCACAAACAAAATCATCATCTTCATCGTCCGAACCTCTTGTTGAACTAAATATAGATCCTAATGATGAGTTTGTACTATCGGGTTCAATAGAATG
Organism: Thaumatotibia leucotreta; assembly: GCA_025490895.1. NCBI lineage: Eukaryota > Metazoa > Arthropoda > Insecta > Lepidoptera > Tortricidae > Thaumatotibia > Thaumatotibia leucotreta. The sequence goes on along the minus strand of JALPQI010005950.1, from coordinate 48,362 downwards.
TACAAGAAATATAAAAGGATTTGAGTTGCCCATAAATTTGAAAATTGGTAAATTAGAAACAATAGAACGCGTCGTAACAACAATTTTAATGAGAGAAGATTTTACTAAAATTACCGCTCAATCGAACCCAGAGTCTGATCAAAAAGGAGGCACGTATTATACGTTGAACGAAGTGTTGGAAAAACCATCCGAGATATCTGCTGCTTTGGCGTCTGCCGGGCTGCTTATTGCCTTATGTGATAGAGAAGAAATCGATGATTATACTCGCTTGCACGGGAAACACTGGCCTTACGGACGTGGCGTATACGTCAGTGATGATAAGACCTTGGCCATTTGGATAAACGTACACGACCATATACGCGTGGTGACTTCTTCCCCCGCAGAATCGCCAGGAGAGTTGGGACTCCCATTCAGCAAACTATTTACCATAATGGCATACCTTCACGATAAAATCGATTTCGAAGTAGATTATAGACTCGGTCATTTATCAAGCAGACCCACATTTATAGGATCTGGCATCCGGTTTAGTCTAATAATTAGTTTCCCTGGATTATCAAAAGATCCTGATAATATGAAGCACCTGTGTGCTATGAGAGGACTACAATATAGAGAAACTTTAAGTCCGGATATAGTGAGAATCAGTAATTATCAGTGTCTCAGTATCACAGAGTCGAATTGTTTCAACGATTTTACAACAGCAGCGTCGAATTTATTGCACTTAGAGAGGGATTTGACGATGCAGAACTCAGCACACATTGCGACAATGCTATCCAATATTTTCCGTCGAAAACGAAGCAGCTTATCAGGAGTTGATACGTCAGATTACGAGAAACCATAAACAAAACTATAATAAGATTTTAGACTAGTATATCACTTTAGAATTAATTTTATAATGATTTTAATCGAATGTTGGAAAGATGTACAGATTTTGTCAGCGAAGTGGGGTCATCATTAGTAGTGCCATGAGAACTTCTGTAATGTTGTAGGTCAGTACGTTATCATTCTACGTCACCCGCACATGTGAGTTGTGTTCGTGTGACGAGTGTTGTTCATAAATGCTTTGACACCGAGCAGTTCATGTCGTTTTGCACTCACCACTGCAATCTTTCCAACATTAGATACCAATTGGGTCATAAACGTCTACTGCCAAGCCATTTCGCATTGTGCCGTGCCTTTTGGAAGAATTCTAAAATTTCCTAAAAGGTACAAAATGTCATGTGTCAGTAAAGCAACACAGCGCTCGGAAACCCCTCATATAAATACTTATTGATACCTACTCTTTTGCTCTCTCGTCTCGTTTCTAATTTGTTTTACTGCTTCTCAACAGCTAAGGATCAGCAAGTACTATTTACGCCCTCTTTTGTTGCAAAAGAAAACGCCATCGGATATGGATATTCTTCAAACCTGTCCAACATCCTTAGCTTTCGGGAGGAAGGTTATGGTTTGTAGACTTTATGACCCAAGAGCGTTGTTTGTGGTGTGTATTGTGTGTTTTCGTCGCAGCACTGACGGTGTTCTTCCTAAAATAATCTTATTTAGCTTTGATTTCTGATGTGCCATTGTGACGTCTCTTCAATCTGTCTTTTTCTGCTCACTCTTGAAATTTTACAAAAAATCCTTCCAAACCTCGAAAGCGGACGTGAAAATATTCTAAGAACTCTATACTTTCCTTTTTATTACAGTAGAATATATTTGTTATTGAATTAATGATACTGGAATAAATAATTTGTGACCGTTAATTCGACCCGAAGGACTAAATAGTATTGATCTATATTCTAAATTCAATATCTAATTGGCCACCACAAAAATAAAAGGTCACAAAGTAGGTTAACTCTATAGCATATCATACTCGATCGATAACTTCGTCATTCATATCAATTATTAGCTTGTACGCTACTATTAGCGTTGGGTTCTATTTACCGACAGCTTTTCTACGGCTCAAATTGCCTCTACGCGTACAAATGAACCGTCCGTGTACAATAAAGGGCATAAATACATATACAATTTTAGCCCTTATGCTCCAGGCATTAGTACAAACGTGTATCCATATTTATGTCCACTCTCACGGCACACAAACGCACCGAAGGCCGACTACTGAATAATAAATCGCTTTCAGGTACGGACCACGTCGCCAATGGCCATATGGACATTCCCATCTTTCGGACCGACGAGGGCAGATACCTCGCGAAGTGTAAGCTCTCAAATTACAGTAGTTTAAATAGAATTAAAATGGAAGAAGTTGAAACGAAGGACGTTTACACGGACACTGTTTTTACAGCTCTCGGCGATCCTTTGATCAAAGGGTTGACCGAGGTGGCAAACGTGAAGCCTAAGGATCCGGTGGCGTTCTTGGCGAGTTTCTTGCACAATTTTCCGGAGAACGAGAAACCACGATTAGGTACGCAGGTGAGCTGCTAGTTTTATTTTGCTATTTATACGTCTGCCGTCTGGCTTAGAAAATCCTTTTAGATTATTTGATTTTAACAGCTTTATATTTTAATACTGGCAATCCGTTTAAGGGTTCACGTAGCATCAAGTAAAAGTTTTCACGAAAAATAATATTTTTTATGAAATGTTGGCCATTTCGGCAATTCCCCATACAAAGACATTTATTTATTATTATTATTATTTATTTATTAAAACAAAAGTTTACATGACATTACAGTAGAACACCGCGTCATGAAACTAAAATTAAACAATTAAAAAAATAAATATATACAATACAAATACAAAATAGAATATAGAAATAAAAAAACACATTTGTTTTACAAACAAAGGTTTCGGCCCCAGTGTCATACGGTATCGAGTGGGCTCTTTAGCTTATCACAATTTTTTAAGCTTACAATAAGACAGGCACCTACTTATGTAGGTACTTGTCTTGTTCGTAAATGCTATTATTAAGGTTTTATTTTTCTCAATATTATTTTACATCTGTATAGTATAAAATGACTGATTGCTCAGCAAAGGAAATGTAAGGTCTAGAGAATCTAGAGCTGGTCTGTTGTCCGACATGAACAATTCGGCAAATTACCATTCTTTGAAGGCATTCATGATTTAGGAGAAAAATTTTGGTCCCAGGAACATCGGCAATAAAAACAATTTTCGCCCAAGAAATGACTTGGTATGAGTCCAGATTTTAATAATCACATAAGTCAAAGTCACTTTAGTCTTTCCAGTTTCAGGAATAATTATAACATTTATAACAATCCTCTAATAGCTTTAGCATCCTGCACGTAATGCATGCCTTAGCCACCACTCTGTAAACAGGAATCGAATGTGTTAGTGACGCAAGAGCCGCCCGAAGTGGAGAACGAGCAGCCGCCGCCAGCGGAGCACCCCGCGCTGTCCCGCAGCGCCACTCGGACCGCCACGAGGCCCCGGCCTATTGACGTCATCACGGTTGATCCCCGGTCGGAGGGCAGCCCAGATGCGCCGGAGGCGGCGTTCAGCAGTGCTGATCGGGTAAGTTTAACCTGATCTGTCCTACTGAACTTCGAAATTAGTAAATTTCGGGATTTGTTTATCACTCCAATTAAAGCGTCATAGGTAACAGAGACAAATCCTCGAAATTTGACAGTCCAGATGCCCCGGAGGCGGCGTTCAGCAGTGGTGCTCGGGTAAGTTTATCTTACTTAATCTGGTCTACTATCGCGAACTTCATTTGTGAATTTCCAGGATTTATTTTTGTCAATCTAATGAAGACGTCATTAGAATGACAGATACAAATCCTCGAAATTTGACGGAATCCAGTCCAGACGGCCCGGAGGCAGCTTTTAGCAATGCTGATGATGAATATTGACATCATCACGGTTGATCCCTGGTCGGAATCTAGTTTGGATGCGCCGGAGGCAGCGTTTAGCAGTGCGATCAGGTAAGCTTATCCTAATCTAGCCTACTGAACTTAGAAATTCATGAATTGCGAGGGTTTATCTATCACTCAATGAACGCGTCAGTAGAGTGACAGAGACAAATCCTCGAAATTTGCGGATTTTGAAGTGGAGAACGAGCAGCCGCCGCCAGCGGAGCACCCCGCGCTGTCCCGCAGCGCCACGAGGACCGCCACGAGGCCCCGGCCTATTGACGTCATCACGGTCGATCCCCGGTCGGAGGGCAGCCCAGATGCGCCGGAGGCGGCGTTCAGCAGTGCTGATAGGGTAAGTTTAACCTGATCTGTCCCATTGAACTTCGAAATTAGTAAATTTCGGGATTTGTCTATCACTGAAGAAGAAGCGTGAAGAAGCATCTAGCGGGTCAGCAAGGCGGTGGCAACTAACAGGTTACTGATTGACTCCTGTTCGTTGCCGCCGCGATTTGGGCTCTACTTTTCACTTACGATCAGGTGGAGTAGAGCCACTTTGTTGTGCCAACATAAAAAAAAATCACTACAATTAAGGCGTCATTAGATAACACAGACAAATCCTTGAAATTTGACAGTCCAAATGCCCCCGAGGCGGCGTTCAGCAGTGCTGCTCGGGTAAGTTTATCTTACTTAATCTGGTCTTCTACCGCGAACTTCATTTGTAAATTTCCAGGATTTCTTTTTGTCAATCTAATGAAGACGTCATTAGAATGACAGATACAAATCCTCGGAATTTGACCGAATCCAGTCTAGACGGCCCGGAGGCAGCTTTTAGCAATGCTGATGATGAATATTGACGTCATCACGGTTGATCCCTGGTCGGAATCCAGTTTGGATGCGCCGGAGGCGGCGTTTAGCAGTGCGATCAGGTAAGCTTATCCTAATCTAGCCTACTGAACTTAGAAATTTGTGAACTGCGAGGGTTTATCTATCACTCCAATGAACGCGTCAGTAGAGTGACAGAGACAAATCCTCGTAATTTGCGGAGTTTGAAGTGGAGAACGAGCAGCCGCCGCCAGCGGAGCACCCCGCGCTGTCCCGCAGCGCCACGAGGACCGCCACGAGGCCCCGGCCTATTGACGTCATCACGGTTGATCCCCGGTCGGAGGGCAGCCCAGATGCGCCGGAGGCGGCGTTTAGTAGCGCTGATAGGGTAAGTTTAACCTGATCTGTCCCACTGAACTTCGAAATTAGTGAATTTCGGGATTTGTCTATCACTCCAATTAAAGCGTCATAGGTAACAGAGACAAATCCTCGAAATTTGACAGTCCAGATGCCCGGGAGGCGGCGCTTAGCAGTGCTGATAGGGTAAGTTTAACCTGATCTGTCCTACTGCACTTCGAAATTAGTAAATTTCGGGATTTGTCTATCACTCCAATTAAAGCGTCATAGGTAACAGAGACAAATCCTCGAAATTTGACAGGCCAGATGCCCCGGAGGCGGCGTTTAGCAGTGCTACTCGGGTAAGTTTATCTTACTTAATCAAGTCTACTACCGCGAACTTCATTTGTAAATTTCGAGAATTTGTTTCTGTCAATCCAACGAAGGCGTCACTAGAACGACAGAGACAAATCGTCGAAAGGCGAAAATCAGTCCAGATGCGCCGGAGGCGGCTTTTAGCAGTGCTGGGTAAGCTTATCTTAATATGGCCTACTGAACTTCGAGATGTGTAAATTGGGAGGATTTGTCTCTGTCAACACGAACTCATTAGAGTGACAGTGACAAATCCTCGAAGTTGCGGATTTTGAAGTGGAGAACGAGCAGCCGCCGCCAGCGGAGCACCCCGCGCTGTCCCGCAGCGCCACGAGGACCGCCACGAGGCCCCGGCCTATTGACGTCATCACGGTTGATCCCCGGTCGGAGGGCAGCCCAGATGCGCCGGAGGCGGCGTTTAGCAGTGCTGATCGGGTAAGTTTAACCTGATCTGTCCCATTGAACTTCGAAATTAGTAAATTTCGGGATTTGTCTATCACTCCAATTAAAGCGTCATAGGTAACAGAGACAAATCCTCGAAATGTGACAGTCCAAATGCCCCGGAGGCGGCGTTTAGCAGCGCTGATATGGTAAGTTTAACCTGATCTGTCCCACTGAACTTCGAAATTAGTAAATTTTGGTATTTGTCTATTACTCCAATTAAGGCATCATTAGATAACAGAGACAAATCCTCGAAATGTGACAGTCCAAATGCCCCGGAGGCGGCGTTCAGCAGTGCTGATAGGGTAAGTTTAAGCTGATCTGTCCCACTGAACTTCGAAATCAGTAAATTTCGGGATTTGTCTATCACTCCAATTAAAGCGTCATAGGTAACAGAGACAAATCCTCAAAATTTGACAGCGGCGGAGCCCCGGAGGCGGCGTTTAGCAGTGCTGATAGGGTAACTTTATCTTACTTAATCTCGTCTACTACCGCGAACATCATTTGTTAATTTCTAGAATTAGTCTCTGTCAATCCAACGAAGGCGTCACTAGAACGACAGAGACAAATCTTCGAAAGGCGAAAATCAGTCCAGATGCGCTGGAGGCACGGCTTTTAGCAGTGCTGATCGGGTAAGCTTATTATTTATAATGACTGAATATACAAACGATACTCCTCCTGGAGTATGTGTGGCTGCTCCCGCGTTTCCGCTACCGCAGCTGTGGCCGGGTCGCATCCCACGAAGGTGGGACGGTCGTTGCACCGTAATTTGGGGACGGTGTTGAGAGGCTGTTAAAAAGGTAAGCTTATATTGCTTAATTGTGTCTACACTGTCTACTACCGCGAACTTCATTTGTAAATTTCGAAGATTTGTCTCTGTCAATCCAACGAAGGCGAGACAGAGACAAATCTTCGAAATTTGGTGGAATCCAGTTCAGGAGCCCCGGAGGCGGCGTTTAGTAGTGCTGATACTGCACTTAGCTTACACTGCGTCGTTTTTATATTTTCGTCGGAAGACAACCTACCAAACTCAAAGGAAAAAGTCATCTTAGACAGGGGTTAGCTACTAGCACGTTGTGGTTCACAAATAAGAGTTAATGACTTGACTTGGAATGTACGGTCAACCGAGTTATTAGTCTTATACTTTTGCACATAATTTGTATGGAAATGTGGAAGGCAAATAACTTGATTGACTGTACCAAAGACCTATCGTACGTAAGAAGAGCCTATCGTAGTTATAGGTACTCCACGTCTTCTATCGTATTTATTCTTTGACTAAACTGTGTATTTATCCGTCCTCAATGAACGATCAACAATTTCATAACATAATGATTGGTCCGCGCCCTGGTGTAATGTAGGTCGTTCAGAAATGTGTCATTTACACACGTGTTGTTACAAATTATCAAATAAATCAGTGTTTCCGTGAATAACCGATATACGCGTGACCTACTTAAAGAGTATATCACCAGAACCATTAATACAGTTTTCCGTTAAGGTTAAATTTGTATTAGAGGCCTCTGCCAGACATGAGATAATCCTAACTTTTTAATTTTAGGACGAACACGGCCAATCCATGCTGCACTTCGCAGCAGCCAGAACGCACACAAGAAACGCGCTGTTCCAGTTACTCCAAGAGTCTGACGTGAACTTGGCCTTCCGCGATGAGCTGTACCGAACTGCGAGAGACGTGTCTCTGCAGGCAAATGTTCCGGAGAACACAGCTGAGATCGATCGTTGGGTGTTGCATTTAGCTGCTAGAGGTAAGACGACTTTTATCGTCGTTGCGCATATAGCTATCGATGTTTAACATGTAAAGGGTCCACGGAAAGAACATGTCTAGTCAATTCAAATTACAGAAGGAAGAACCACCTTACTTTTAACAGAATAAGGTGTGAATTTGCCTTGATTTTTTTTAAGCAGTGGACATGTTTTTTCCGTGTATCCTTCATATGACACTGAACCCACCGCGAGCGAGTAAGCTATGAACTAACAAAATATGTTCATAGTTACTAGCTCAGCTATGAGCTATAAATGTCGCCGTGTCTCTCTTGTTAACACGGAAGCGCTTATTTTTGGTCGTTTCTATAGATAGGTAGCCGGAACCTAATAGCTTACTCGTGCCTATAGGTGAGGGCTTTTAGGTTCCAAATCGCTTGGGATGGTCTCTGCGGAATTTGTTGAGAATTTCGCCAACATCAATATAATTATGGGTATTTCATGTTTGATATGTCAAACTCACTTATTTATTACGCACCCTTACATTATTTAAAGGGAACTAGAAAAAAATCAATGATTGCACCTATATTTTCAATATTAAAAAACCCAATAATCAGGGAACAGGTTTAAGAAAAGCGCTCTCATTTTCATAAATTGTTGGATTACGTTAGTAGAGTGTTTACCTTTTACACCATTTTGGTTTTTCAGGTAACAAAGAGAAGATAATGGAGCTGTTCTTGGAAGGATACGATCACATTCTGGATGTGGTGGACGACGAGGGAGTGCCGATAACCGACGTTGTCGCCAACAGAGACAGCGAGATGAGCAACGTCCTCGCTTCCATACCTGCTTTTGAGGTTTGTATTCCTTGCTCCTAGATAGCTCGGTCATTAATGCAATGCAATAAACATGCATCTACCACATCTTCAGTCAATTTTGTAAATATACTCACCCCACTAATATCTAGCAGCAAGACAAGGCGGCAAATTCAAATTTTGTATGAGCAGTCAAACTTCGTAGTAGTTCGTAGTTACTTTTCGCCTTTTTCTACTGACAGGCTGGTTGCCCAATGTAATAATGGAGTCGACCCTTCCACTGTTGTTTGTTGATATAATCAACGGATGTTCTACAAAGCATCGTCATCATCATCATATCAGCCGAAAGACGTCCACTGCTGAACATAGGCCTCCCCCAAAGATTGCCACAATGACCGGTCCTAAGCCACCCGCATCCAGCATAAATATTTAGATTTTTTTGTGTTATCAAACGAGATTCGGGACTTTTTACTTATACTTTACCTAAAAAAACGCTCTCATTTTATCGCACAAAATTAAGATTTGCAACAAGTTTTTATAATTCATAAAGAAAACGTCATCAGTCTGAATGAACGCTTCCATCTTGTCTATTAGAAGCAAACAAATACCTTATCTTATCAATTATAGTCAACGAATGGTAATACATTCGGATTTTATTAGGACTCGCGAGACGCCCTCCACAGCGCGATACGAAGAGGAGACCTTGCAGCTGTGGAGACGACCCTGGCAGCAGAAGGCGGCCGCACCCTCGCCAGGGGCAAGAGCAGCTTCGGCAGGACAGCTCTCCACGTAGCGGTGCTGGCGCAGCATGAGGAGATAGTGGCGCTGTTGGCGTCCAAGTGTCCGGAGTTGTTGCGGTTTGGAGACAATGTAAGCATCTGTTGGTGCATTCCACGAAAAAGTTTACTTTTTTGGGAACGTGACGGCTATAACAGCTACCTTAGAAATATAAGGAAAGTGCGAGAATTCGTAAATACAAACACCCAGTTATAAAATTAAGATACTACAAAAATCGTATTCATAACTTTCTAGAGATGTACGCGAAAAACGGCGTCACGTATCCGACATTCTCACGGAATGCACGTGTTAGTTAATAGGAGTCATCTTTAGCTTTTGTCCCATTTTGGAGCAAACAACCAAATCTGTCGCGGGTAGATAGCGGTGAGAATACAGTTGTCACCACCTCAACTCTTCCCGTGGTCATTGGCCAATCATTTATTGAAGAATGACGACGGGTAGTAGCGTCATCGTATTGGACACACTACTGCAAATAGAGGAGACCTTGCTCCTTTGGAGACCCTGTTGCCAGCAGAATGCATTGGCAAGAGCAGCTTCGGCAGGACAGCTCTTCATGTAGGCATGAGGACATCGTGGCGTTATTGGCGTCCAAGTCTCCGGAGTTGTTGCGGTTTGGAGACAATTTGATATAGAGCCATCTTTATCTTTTGTCCCAAGCAACCAAATCTGCCGCGGTTGATAGCGGTAAGAAAACATTTGTCACCACCTGGCCACCAGACGGGAAACCATATTTCCCATTTGGAAGCTAGATACTAAATCCGGCTACGAGATGCGAAAGTTATTCCTATTTCATAGCTGGTTACCAGGCGGGAAACTATAAAGATTTCCGATTTGGCAGCCAGCTAATAAATCTGGCTACCAAACGGTACTAAAGGCTAACAATACTAACCTCTAACTTCTTTCCTGTTCTTTCAGCTGGAACGCACCCCCCTCCATTACGCCATGGGAGTTGAGAAAATGGAGTCACTCAGCAGAGTTCTGATCAGAGCGGGAGCCAAGCGCGTGCTAAAAGACTTGAAGGGACGCCAGCCATCTTACTACTTTATGAACAAGTCAGACATTCTCAGGCTCAAAGAGGAGGAGGAAATATACTGACGAGACGTGAAGGCCCGTGGGTAGTTCAACGGTTAAGGGTGTAAGACCGGCCATACACCAGAGTTGGGAAAAATACCAACCGAATGCGATCACTCCTTCACAGAAGAATTCACAGATTCACAGAATTTATAGAAATAATCAGATTACTGTTTGCTCAACTCTGCCATACACGGACCGCTTCAAGCAATCAATTTGTATGGGACTGCTTGAAGCGGTTCATGTATGGTCGGTCTCACTGTCGACGTTCAATAGGCTTAAGCGGATTGAAAACAGTTTTGTGTCATATAATTTGCCATATTTGTCACTCTTGTGACATAGAGCTTTTTTTGATTGGCTATTGCCGATCAAATGTGTCGACATTTCCCGGATGCTTTAGATTTGAGGAGTCAGAATTAATTACTTATTCTTGTATCTTCTAACCTTAAACTTTACTCGCTCAGTTTTTAAAGTTACATTAATTACTCACTTTTCATTTTAATTATTTCACTGTTCCTGTTAATTAATTAATTAACTGATGTAAGTACATTAAGGTATCTTAATTTATATTATATTCTTACGTGCTAAGAAAAATCCGTGATTAAATATTAAAAATATAGCTGTAATAAATGGGTAGGTACAGTTTACTACCAAATATATTGGACTGGTCAGGGTGCTCACAAATATCTAAGCAGGCCTCTGTTATCATTGCTTTAAAGTGCATAATTGCATATTCAAATGTTCCGTACATCACATCCGCTCCGTAGACGATATAAGAATAAGGAAAACTCATTCTAATGTTTATGAAATAAGGCAGAATCATGAATGATATTTTGGACAGCTTTTGTATTAATGTCATGGATTTTTATACCTGGATCAATCACCTTTTTTCTTGTAATTCTGTCACGACACCCAAGAGACAAAAATTGCATAGTTTGTTAGAAGAATTTATCCTTTACATTCTATTAACATGGGTGCTGCGACCATATACAACATGGACGTCTAATGCCAGCTTAAAAATGCCCCCAAATATAATTGTTCAAATGTGCCAAGATGGGTAGTAGAACGTAGTGCTTTTCTTAACACTGCGCATATTTCGGCGCAACATCTTTGACAAATGTTTATGGGTCAATCACTTTTTTTATGTTGTTATTCTGTCACATCACCCAGGGGACAACAGTGTGATAGTTTGCTAGGAGAAAGTGTCCTACAAGCTCTACTATCATGATTAGTGGGTGACCCGCCTTGGAAGAGCCTCATAACTGTCAAAAAATTCAAAGTTTTGTCAATTTTAATGCCATTAAACTGCGAATTTAAGGGTGACCCAGGAGAACGTAACCATGGCAACGAGTGACATAAAAAAAGTGATTGACCCATATAGAATATAGGTCAATCAAAACTTTGATGGACCAGTCACAACTATTTTTACATGGCGATTTAAGTTGTTGTAGGTTGACATTGAAATTTATTACCATGATGCATTGAAGAGGGGGTGACACTTATCAACTGAAATTCAGTACAGTTTTTAAAAGGCAATTTAGTATGGCGTGCGGCTTCCATGTTTTATTTGTTCGTAGCATGGGTGAGACACCATGGCAAGGCCACGTAATTAAAATAACTAAATTAAACTGTGATTTTAAGGAGATTGTAATCACGAAACTAAATTAAACTGTGATCGTAAGGAGAAAGTAATCATAGCTACGAGTGACATAAAAAAGGTAATTGACCCACCTACACAAGGCAGAAATATTGTCATTATAGGAGTTTATAATCTTGACTTGAGATTTATTTTGCTGATGATAAAATCGTGTGACTGAGGGTGCGGCTCCACTGACGCGGAGCGGAGCGGAACTATGCAAAATAGAACAATTACATTCTTCAAATTTAAAAATCGAAACACTGTGATGCGGTCTCATTGACCGAGCTCCCACAGCTCCGCTCCGCTCCGCTCCGCGTCCGTGGAGCCGCACCCGGCTAAAGAATTTTGTAAGCGGGCTGGGTTGTATCTAAAAAAACATTATTATAATTTGCTTTTCATGTTGCACTTTAGATAACTCTAAATGTTTCGATGAAACTAGTCGTGTGCCGAATTCCTTAGCGTAAAAACGCACGATTACGGATTTTATATAAAAAAAAATAAAAGTAAAAAAACAAATAGGTATTTTTCTAATTCACATCGTAACTTGAGGGGACCCTGTAGATATTTCTAAAATTGTTAGAACTATGAAATAATAAACGTTTTAAAATAAAAGGATTTATTATTTAAACTGACCCTGACGATAAATAAAATCAAGAGCAATAAAATGAGAGCGTATAGAATACAAACAAGATGACTTCTTGAAATGTCGATAACGATAATATCTACAAAACGAAGCATGGAAAAATGTCCGAAGGAACCACAGAACCATAATAATTTTTTAACCTAAATATTAATTTTACATAAGCTACACCTTTATATCAATCTGAAACGAAAGTATTAAGAAAATCATCTGCATAAATTATAAACGACATTTTTATTGCTCATGAACATACAACAATGTTAATCTAAAAATGAAAATATAATCTAAAATAAAGTACAATTGGTAACAATAAGCGCTAGAGCATTGATAGTCCGCTTGGTTATAGTTCTGACGTCACACTTCAAGTGGGAGACTGCCATGGGATGGGATTGATATACATCTTGGAAACTGATCCTCGCATACCTGTGATAGGTTGACAATAGGGTATTATACTCTTGGCTCTATTCAGTTGTTTTTTGTCAAGTTCTTAAATTCGTCCCTTTCTGCTTTCGTCACCCGTTCTTGATTTTCAATTTTCGTGTGTCATATTCCATATTTGGTAAACTTTGTGCTTTTGCTATTTTCTTATTTTGGACATTCGTTATTCGTCACCATCGTCTTTGAGCATGTTCAATGTCAGTCTATTCTTTTTTGGTCTCATTTGCTATTCGACCTATCGTCTATGATTTAATTCTATACATTTTTGTCGAGAAAATCATAACAAATAAAGAATTATACTATATAAAAAAGAGATTGACTGTCACCGAAAATGCTCAAAGAAGATGGTGACGAATGAGCCAAAATAAGAAAATGACAAAAGCACAAAGTTTACCAAATATGAAATAGGCTTCACACGAAAATGGAAAATCAAGAACGGATGACGTAAGAAGAAAGGGACGAATTTAAGAACTTGACATAAAACGACTGAGTGGAGCCAAGAGTATACCGAAAATAGTTGCGGCATAAATATATAGGTACCTATCATAATAAATATACCACTAAGATTCAGCAAAACCTACCGCGAACTTCGAAAATCAGATATTGAGAGCACCTGTCTCTGTCACGGTGATGACGTCGTTGGAATTATACAGTATGTATCACCTCGTAGAGCAAAGAAAGAAACCCATTAATGCTTAGATCATACTAAACAACTTTTACTATGGGGCCAACCCCGAATTCACGAAAAAAATTTTGGCAGTTTCATACATTTTGATTGCGTGATTATGAACACGCTGTATGGGAGAGTAATTTTTTTTTCGTGAATTCGAGTTTGGCCCCATAGCAAAAGTTGTTTAGTATGATCTAAATATTAATGTGTATCTTTCTTTGATCTACGAGGTGATACATACTGTATATAGGTTACACGCTGATTATAGTGTGAGTTCAGTCCATTAGAACTATAGGTGAAAAACTTAATAAAGTCACCTGTTGTATGTGTGAGTGACGTGTTCGAATAGGCATTTGTTTTGTTTGTGTTACTAATTTCAAAAGTTTTTCACCTATACTATCTATTGATTAACGTCAGGGGATTTTGAATTCTCTAACTTTGAACTGATGTCAGACTGATGGAAAATGACTACATACCCGTTTAACAGCTATCTTACGGAGACAAAAGCTTGTGACAAAGTCACACATTTTGAAGTTAGCGCTAGGCTACATGCCACGTAAACGGGGTCAATAAAATAAGTTATTTTTAAATCTTGGTGCGGCTGTACAGTTTCAACGTCCATCTTTCTCGCGTGTAGCGTCTGACGAGATTTTACTCAGACTGAACGATCAACAGACGTCCACACGTTTGGTGATGATTCGTCTGCGGATGCATATGCCGAAGTCCGCGGACCCGTCCGCAGACGTGTAGTGGAGGCAGTAGGTACTTACTCAGTTCTCCCTGGTTTAGTGGCACGGGCAGTGGCTTGTTCCTGCTAGTTCGCAACCAGTCTCGATACGCGCGCTCGCTCTCAGCTCGCTTGCGTTTCTCCTCGATGGCGATGCGCGCTGCGCGTCGCTCTTCACGGGTCTTCATCACTAGGGAAATATGTTGACAATATTATTGGTGAAGATTTTATAGTATCGGTTGACCGACGATATATTATAGTACCTATATCCCGCTTCGTACGTTAGTGAACTTGGTATTTTTTGTATGTTATGGCAAGTTTTTAATCTGTAAAGTTACATGCGTAAACCGACGGTATCAAGTGTACGTCCCTTTTTTATTGACCCTTAGAGCTGATTTTTCAGCCGTCACATAAACCTTTCCGTTAGTTAAAATTATAACCATCCTTTTCTAAAAACATCACTCAAAAAAGGACAGAGCTAACATTTATTTGACAGGTATTGTTAAGTGGAGCTTGATAAATCAGTCCTAAATCAAACAAGAGTCATACCAAATTTTTTTTTTGTTTTGGCCTTTTCAGTGAGACACGTTTCAAAATGTTAAGGTGGGAAATATATTCCCATTATCCGATTAAGGGTTAACATAGTTAGTAAAGGGCGACAACTCTATATCGTGGCGACATACTGGAAACTCGCTCATAAAGTATAAAGCACTACTGAACAATGAACATACGTTTCATTTCCTCCTCCTTCCTCTTGATCCACTCGCCCAACTTCTCTTCTTTGGCGCGCTCCCGGGAGTTCCTTAGCTCCGCCTGCCGCTCCGCGTTTTTGAACCTGTGCAATTATGGATTATTTTGTTGTATAAGTTAATAAGTAGGTAACTGCACGCTTAGCACATGATTGGTACGACATTATGTTGCTGCGAGATAGATTTCACGTCTTTTGCTAAATAATTATATTAATAAAAGAGGGACGGATACTCTATCTCGCGGCGACATACTGTCGCACCAATCATGTGCTAAGCGTGCTGATTCGATCAGCCGTGTGGTGACGGCACTAAGAATTCATTTGTCACTACTCCAACTCCTCCTGCGGGTGTCGTAAGAGTCGTCTAAGAGATTGAAGTGTCTTTGACCATTCATTGATATAAGCAAGATTGATGATGGGCACCAGCGTCAACATAGTGGACATATTACTGCGATCGCAAATCCGCTTCCCCAGCGTGGCGATTATGGGCATTTACCTCCTAATGAGTCTATAGCATAGTTAATAGGAGAGGCCAACGTCCAGCATTAGACTGATGATGTGATTCGGTGTCTATTTTATTATAGGTATTTGAATAAGCTACCATGTGGAACATGTCCTGATAAAAATCTGATTTCATCGTGACAGCCAGGACTAACCATCGATTTTTTGACTCAGTTTCTGCGATGTATCTAACAGGGTACGTAGCCAA
Source organism: Thaumatotibia leucotreta (assembly GCA_025490895.1). Taxonomy (NCBI): domain Eukaryota; kingdom Metazoa; phylum Arthropoda; class Insecta; order Lepidoptera; family Tortricidae; genus Thaumatotibia; species Thaumatotibia leucotreta. The sequence continues at coordinate 32,618 of JALPQI010005950.1, read as the reverse complement.
TGACACTAATGAGAAAGAGTGATAAAGAGAAAATTACTGAGCGTTAGCGATTGACAACTTGGCTACGCACCCTGTACTGACATAAGACAACTATTAACAGTGTGAGTAACTGAGGGCCTACCTCTAATATCGATATTGCGAGAAGTTCTCGATACTTTTACAATACAATATGAGGAATATTTCTAAATGACAACTTTTTGTATAGTAAAATTGTCAATTTACCGGCACATCTCTGCATCTGCACATCGGTGCAGTGTTTAAGATTTTTCGTCGTTGTCGTCACGTTCTGACAAACACGCTAGTGCGGAAGTGGCGCGTAGCTTGATAAACGGTAAAATAGCACCATCATAAGCCACCGGAAAAAATAAAATCTTGACGTATACCTGTGGGCTATGCTAGGAGTCTCTCTGCGTGATCGGGTTAAAAATGAGACCATCCGCAGCAGAACCAAAGTAACCGAAATAGCTCTTCGAATCACTAGACTGAAGTGGCAGTGGGCGGGGCACATTGCGCGTAGAACCGATGGCCGTTGGGGCGGGAAAATTCTTGAGTGGTGGCCACGTACCGGAAGGCGTAGCGTGGGTAGGCCCCCCACAAGGTGGACTGATGACCTGGTGAAGGTCGCAAGAGTCCGCTGGATGCGGGTGGCGCAGGACCGGTCATTGTGGCAATCTTTGGGGGAGGCCTATGTTCAGCAGTGGACGTCTTTCGGCTGATACGATGTTTACCTGTGCACTATCTCCTCCGCTTTTTGGCGCTCGTTCTGCGTGCGCTTGCGCTCGAGCCAGCGGCGGTAGGACTCCTCGCGTTGCTCGGGAGTCGTGGTTGGAGGTTGCTGGCGTTTTAGCTTCTCCAGGCGGGCTTTCTCACGTTTCTGAACGGTAATGAGATATTTCGCACCTTTAGAATGAAAGTGACCTAATCCTAAATTTTCGACTAAGGAATGTTAAGCTTTTAGGTGTTTTTAATTATGTACATAATTCATCATTCCCAAATTATGAATTAGGTCACTTTCATCCTAAAGGTGCGATTTATCTTTTGACCGCTGTTAGTCTGATATGGATTAGGTATCAATTGATGACACACACCTTGCCGGAAGGCTGATAATTTGATTTTTATAATGTAAAAAAAGCTTTGATTTATATTCGTGGCGTCATGGGCACGCCCTATGAATAAATTACGGCGGGCAAAAGGTTAAGTTTCACTTATTATAAGACTAGTTACTAATGAAATAGCAACATCAACTCTCCCTGTCATGGTTATCCCTACTCACACTTCGCAGCAAAACTTTGTGGTATGGTAGCCATAATGTTGAGCCTACCACTTTATGTCAATGTCAGTTTCTGTCATTGTGCATTGTTCTATCCTGCCGGGATATGGTAAATCAAAATCTTTTTCCTTCGTGTTTTCACGTAAAAGTCCAAATTAATCTCTCTGTCTCAATTAGCTACAGTGCATTGAATATTAAAGTTGATTATGACAGCAATATGAACTCTGACGGTTCCGTGAAATGCCGAAGGAAAAAGACTTTGCACTACATCTGTGTCAGAACTTGTCGCTGAACCGAATATCATCGGTAATACTAAAGCTCATCGGCTGCGATGGCTTGGCCACCTCGAACGAATGGGAGATAACCGTGCCGTCAAAAGAGCCTACGAGGGTAAACCAGAAGGTAGACGTCCGGTCGTTCGCCCCAGATATCGTTGGGCGGATGCTGTGAGGGCTGAATTAAACGGTCTCGGAATTGACCAGTGGCAAAATGTCGCTCAAGACCGTGATCAGTGGCGTTCTCTCGTATTTGAGGCCAAGACACACTTTGGGTCGCTGCCCCAGAGGAGTAAGTAAGACTACATATGTGTATATTCGTGCAAGCTCCGCCTGTCCTCTTACCTCTTTTTCCTTCCTCGCCAACCACGCTTCAAACACCTGTCTCTTCTTCGCCTCATTCCGTTCCCTCTCCTCCTTAGCCGTGGTTGTCGTGGAGACCGACGCCACAGACAGCCTGAAGGTATCCTGGCCGTCTCTGTACGTGCGATCATCGCGAGGGGTTTCATCGTCGTCTTTGGCAGGGTCTAGTTCTAAGCGGCAGGACTTGCGTTTGATGCTGGAAGAGGATGACGCTCGGCCGGAGAGGAAGGGAGTGGAATTGCTTCTGTAAGAGCTGGAAGAGGAATTGGGATTTGTTTGATTTACAGTCGCCCACAGGTACATCAACGACAGCCATAAAGTTACTTCGTCGACGATAGTGCAATACCTACTGCGTAACTAACAAATTAAATTAGCGTTAATATTGGAGTGTCAATTGTTTGATATTTGAACTCTATCTGCTTTGGTAGTTACGCGGTATTAGCCGATAGCTACGCCAATGCAGTAGGAACTTACGCAGGACGTCTTAAAGTTCAATTTCCCTTAAAAAATCGCGATTACCTGGCGTCAGTGTCGCGACATAATGTTCGATTCTTGGTTGTCAAAAGTGTTCCAGTATTACTAAAGCTGGTTAGGGTAAAATACCATGAGCTACGTTAGAAATTTTGAAGGAGCCTAGAAGGCTTGATAATACAGATTAGTAAATTATGGCCAAAAATTGTCTATAGAAAGACCATAATAGTTTCATCAAACGTCTGTTCGCTTAAATTTAATTATGTTGTATGGGAAATGTTGTAGTAATCCGCTGGGTAATGTTGAGTGTTTCAAGTGTGGTCGCTGTCCTTATTGGTAAAATGTAACTAACCTGTGCGGGTGAGGAGTGACGTCAACGCAAGACGGTCCAGAAAGCAACGACGTCACAGAATGGGAGGCCTCCACGGGCTCAACATATATCGCCGAGTTTATATACCGAGTTTTGCTCTTCTTAGATGCGACAGAATCCGAATCGCTATAGTAATGTATGTTTTCGCCAGCCCCATCGAAAATATGGTTCGAAATTTTCCGGGCAGTCACGCAATCAGAATTCCTCGCACTGTCCCCGAACGTACGTTTATCGATATCGCTTGCCATCCTTTTAAAAGAGTTAAAAGATTTCGATTAAAAATAAACTATACAAATTAAACATAAAATAGTGACTGAGTAAAATGCGGATTGTCAAAAAGCTTACCCTAATGTCGTCGTATCAATGTCAGTTGGATTCTAAAATTGAAAGTAGACGTGGTTGCCGGGTATAAGGTTGCAAAAAGTTTGTATCGTAGTTGGAAAGGCGTTTTATTAAGCCTATCGACTGCAAGGAACCGTGTATACCTATGTATTGAAATGTTAGCCATAATTATTTTAGATTAAACGCAGATCTTCAAGGCAATATAAAGCGCTGGACAATCTTTGAATAGGTATCAAGGAGTCGCCTTCACGCTTCTTATCCGTTCATAATGCTTCAATACCGTAAAACCAAAAAATTTACTGGTGGTTACTAATACCGAGTGACCGAGCGGTACAGGTGTCAGCCATGAAAGCTGAGTACGAGGGTTCGATTCCCACATCGAACGTTGGTGATCTCGGTTCATTTTTCTTTGGTATATGACATTGACATCCCAATTTATAACCGTAAAGCCACCAAACTATGGTCCACAATTTCAACACCTAAATAAGCATCAGGGTCGCGTTTTATAAAGTTACAATTTACAATTTCGCTGTTTGCCTCTCTGACGCTCGCACACATTGGCTAGAAAGAGAGGCAAACAGCGAAATTGTAAATTGTAACTTTATAAAACGCGACCCAGGCCTACTACCGCGAAAATCTAAATTCGTAAATTTCGAGGATTTTTCTCTGTCACTCAAACGAAGGCGTCATTAGAGTTAGAGACAAATCCTCAAAATTTACGAATTTAAAAAAATCACTCCCTCATATTCCACGAGCCTTCATTTTCCAAATGGAATTGGATAATTATACCCGATTAGGTCACATAATTAGACGTCATCATCTTTTCGGTAATAAAACGTTCACTGCTGAGCATAAGTCTGCCCTTTGGATCTCCACATATACCGGTTGAAAACGACCTGCATCCAGCGAATCCCGGCGATCTTCATAAGATCTGTCCATCTTTTGGGTGGACGTCCAACGCTGCGTTAAGCATAAGCAGACATTTTTACCTTTTCGCCCCCATGTCTAATACAAAACATCACTCAGACGCCACGTCAACGAAGCGCGTCAAAACCGAAATTGAACTTTACACTAGTGCATGTAGGTCGATATTTCTCTGGGAACTTTGACTTAATAATCGGTCTTTGAGTTAGATGTACGGTGACGATATATCAGTCAATCTCGTACAAAATGTTAATCTACTGAGTAAAAGACACAACTTTGACAACGGATGCAACATAGGGCTTCAAGAAATAAAAACAACTTGTACATATTTAGAAATGTATTATATTTATTGGTATCGGGTACATATTTAAATTAATGACAATATCACGTCAGTGCTCGGATCACGATATTAACACAGGCACTTCAAATGAAAATCGATTTCAGGCCGACCGGCGGCCAACTCTTGCGCAAGAAAGGAACGAATAGATAAACTTCGTGTGAATGATAGAGAAGCAAATATTTATCATTGTTCTGACTTATCAGTTTTTTTTTAATCTCGATCGCTGCCGATTGGCCTGACTTTCAAGTCAAAATCAATAATATGTTTACAATTTTGCACCTTATCAGGTTGTAATAGGGGCGAAAGTGTTTACATATATTTGATGTCGACGCCACAATGTGAACTTATAAAATAGGTGATGGGTCGAATGTATGGTATGGAGGCTTGCGAAAATGGATTCCAGTGGTAATTTTTAATATGTAGCACAATTTAGATAATTCACGAAATTCGTAGACAGAAAATGTTTTAATCGAAATTAAGTATGTCTTAAGCAATTGTCACATTCTTACCACAACATTAACCTAAACAATAAAATAGTGCGAGAAAATAGTTATTTCATTGCATGGTGTGTTATATAGATTTTTGCAATTTGTATTACCAAGAACTTTAACTTTAAATAGTTTTAATGTGGTTTATGTTGTAGAGAAATAGAAATAAAATTGACAGCAGGGGCCTATTTCTCGAAAGCATATAACTTGTAATACAAGCGGAAGTCCTTATCTAATTAATAGTGTTAAAAAGAGACTTCCACTTGTATTACAAGTTACAAGTTTTCGAGAAACGGGCCCCAGGATGTCGAAAATTGTGTCTTGACATGTCGATTATCGGTGTTTGCGATAGATCGTTAAAATGATTTACATTTTATGTTTTAAACAACATACAGTACGTAAGGACATGGAAAAATTTGATACTGGATTTTCTTGTCTTTAGACGTCTAAAGTATTTATAAACTATGCTACATACTTATGGACATTTTCAATTTTAGGGACATCCAATTAGTGAGATTAAAAAAACTTTAATTGCAGTCAGATTTGTAACTACAATTAAGTACGATATCTTTAAGAATATAAACTTGATCGGTGTTTTTAAAGTAATACCAAAACCGAGTCTTTATTGAAAGGGCAAGCCCTTTAATCACGTCATACGATTTTGGCGTATTTTAGAAACCATGGTGATATTTGGTGATATTTTCAGGACCCCCCTAGCCAATATGACGTGTAAACTTTAATAGTCCTTTTAGTAACACTTGAATTTAAGTACTTTATTAAGCACACATAATAGAGGATTTTTTATGCCCACTGCGGGGTAAATGTGCAGTGCGCGCGAAGTTTTAAAACTCAATTCAAGGTAGACGATTTTTAAATTTTTGTTTACTAGCTATAACGCTGTTCAGCGGAAAGGAACAAAATAACTACACGTGATTTGTCCGATGACCCCCCCCCCCTTTCCTATGGTGATAATTGGTGATTTTTTCCTCCCCCTATACAGTATGACGTTATTAATGGACAAGCCCAAACTTAGTGCTCGTTGTCGTTACAATCCTGACGGCAATTATATTTTTTTTAATCTCACGATCATTGGGTGTGCGTAAAAGTGATAAAGCTTTTATAAATTAGGGCAAAACACACTGGTACATGAAAATAGGCCTGTAGCGAGACCTGTATCATACCATAATAGGTAAGAGACAGCATTTTAAAATACTAACGATTAATACAGAGTTGTCTTAACCATTCCACTACTGTACCGCCAGTCTAAAATATATATACAGGCAAAACCCCGAAAATATTTATACGACCTTATTTTATCGATATTAAGGTAGCTTTTGGATATTTGTATCGATATTTAGACTGAAGGACCACAAGCATCTATTTTTTACTCACTTGTTGAGTAGAAAACGAAAAAAGGCAGTTCAAAATGTTATAGACGTGTACAGTCAAAGGCAAAATAAGGGGTATATAAAAATACTCAAAAATATGTCCCAGTGTACTTTAATTCAGTGTAATAAGAGCGTTCGTGACATATTTATAAGAGAATTCTTTTGATACATATTTTAGCACGTGACTGTACTATATTTTTTTATATTATATCCAAATAATTTTGTGTAATTAGGTTACAATTGTATTAGAACGACATCTCTTACGAGGGTCATTTAAAAATATATACTTACAAAGTTTATAGCACAATGAAAGCTAAACTAGGTAAGATAATTTCGTTTAACAAAAAACTTACGTTTTTGATAAAAATGCTATTTGAGAAATAAGATTTACTTGCAAGTGTTAAAATATTACAATATTGAACACAAAATGTACTATACATTTTCTACAATATTTTGAACTACCCAATTCACGTGTTTTTGGTATAATCATTGACGTAAAATATACAAATTGTAAAATTATTATTATTTTATTAGGAATACTTACTGGATGTACAAATGGCAACACGACTGGCCACTACATTACAATGCATTTTACACAAATGGTCAGTAAATTGTGTCGACGATGGTACAGTCGGGTTCAAAATTGCATGGACAGTTTATGAATGAATTCATTCATAAATCGTCCATGCAATTCTGAACGCCACTGTACATACAATACACACGGAATCATATACTTTCTGTGATTTCATGGATTTATTAGAATTAATTTACTGTAGGTAATTGGTTATTCAAAATTGTATTACGTATCATAAATTATTGATTTGAGCAGATGTCATTTGTACTGAAAATAGTGAATAAAAAATAAGATGGCTTGTCATTAGATTGACATTTTTGCATTATACTATGTGACTAAGAGATGTAATCCTAGTTTTATATAACATTTTATCAATGTACGCGATTTTTATTGTAAATCATTGAATCATTTTGAAGGTTTTTACAGTTGAAAACACATTGCCTTATTTTTTTCTATGACAATACCTACATTTATTTTTTCATTTCATAATCATCTTCCCAATATCTGTCTTTTAGTATTTTAGATAATATCCCTTAGACATGATATACATCTGTAAAATTTTGTTTTTTCTTACAAATGGTTAGTTTAAAGAAAAATAGTACATTTCCTAACTAGTGCGGGAAAACTTTTTTTCAGCGAGCGACAATCACCCGAGTAAAAAGTTTTAGCACGTGTAAGGGACGATTTTTTTCATAACAAGGGCGTCAAAAAGAGAAATTAGCACGCGCGAAGCGTGCGCAAAGTTCGTTTTTGCGCCCGTTTTTCGTTCGTTAAATTCAACTGTAAAAACCTTTTACATAGTCAATGTACCATGTACTACAAGTTCCGTCTATAATCGTGCCCATATTAAAGCCATCTAGCGCAAAAATGCCGCGCGAGGCAATTCTATCAGTGTAGACATACTTCAGTCATTCAGAACTGCCTTGCACAACAATTTTCAGTGCTTTCAGTGTAGACATAATGAAGTATGTCCCATACTTTGACGTATAAACTGGTTTTATGAATAAATTACTTATGACTTATACGATTGATCAAACGTGATATAAAACTGGGTGCAGCCAAAATGCCAATCGCTAACGCTCTGTCGAGAACGCTGTCTTTGTCGCACTAATAAAGAGTGACAGAGAGCTACGATACGGGTCGATTGCAAGATGTACATAGTTAGGCTTTTATGTAAACAAAAGTCACGATTCCGTCAATTGTGTTACGAATATTAGTTATACTAACTTTAATATATGTGTGTGAGTTTAGTAAAACGTCCCACTTTGTCGTTTGTCATAAAGGCGCTTTGTCGGTTTATTCATATGAAGATACAAGTAAATCTCTTCTTTATGGTAAGCGACAAAGTGGGTCGTTTTACTAAAAACGAACACATATTATATACTTTGTCCAACAACTTTTGGCAGTAGAAAAAGGCTGCTTTAAAAAATACAGATGCGTATTGTTGATTGCTCATAGACAACTTGAGTTTGTCGCCGTCAAAAGTTATTACACAAAATAACACAAATGTCTGACACATTGACAAACGGAAAGGTACCTTGTCAGGGTATTTAAAATGGACTTTATTAAAGAACACGTAAGGTCTACCCTTCCATTCCGTTTGCGCTGCCACAAATTGACCATAGATTTGCAGAAATCGATCAATTATGACGTTTCATGTCATGTGTTTTATGGTCAATTATAACCAGTGATCGTTTTTTTTATTCTCCCGGCGGGTCTCCTATAGTAACTTCAAAAATAAACTTTAATTATATTGCCATATTTCTGTTTCATAAAGTATGCTCTTGTGTGTAAAGGTGCGTTTAAGCCAAAAGAGCATTCGCTGTTCTATCCCCCGTTCTACGAAATCAACCAATCACGTTTTGTGTAACGATCGAATTTCGTAGAGTCGGGGGTTAGAATAGCGAATGCTCTTTAGGTTTGAACGCACCTTAATACGATAGTGTTAAATAAAATTTTATAATCACACCCGTAATTTTTTTATACGCGAAATCCGACGCGAACCCAAAAAACCGATCACTGATTACAACGTTAAAATTTGTTTTCATTAAAGGCCTTGTACAAATGTTTAGCGATCGGGTCATACGTCACCGAGCGTTAGCGAGCATCTCGGTAATTGTGGTAGTCTAGTAAAGGCTCTCAGCGTTTGAGGAGCGCGGCTTCTTGATCTTCTCGAGGTTCTTGATGACGATGTCGTGCAGCGAGCAGTAGCGGTTGCGGATCTCGCACATTACCAGCCAGAGGGACAGGTACTCCTTTTCGTCCAGTTCCTGCAATAAGAAATAACTTCAAAATACGAATTTAAATATTAGACGTCATATAAGGTCATGCGGGCAAAGGCAACTGTGTAAATGCAACTAATTAAAATAGTACATTACGACACTAGTGCGAAAAACATGAAATTCGAAACGAGTGGCGATGTTGTGGCGACATGAGTTACGAATTTCGTTTTTGCACGTGTCTCTTACGACGTTTTTTAGTACAGATGGCCCTCCGAAGTTTTGGACCTGACGTAAAATGACCCACTTCTCGCACTAGAGCCTAAAAAAGGCGCCATCTTTAATAAAAAATAAGTTAGTGGGTCAATCACTTTTTTCATGTCACTCGTTGCCATGGTTACGTTCTCCTGAGTCACCCTTAATCACAGTTTAATGGCATTAAAATTGACAAAACTTAGAATTTTTTGATAGTTATGGGGCCCTTCCAAGGTGGGTCACACACTAATCATGATGGTAGAGTTTGCAGGATACTTTCTCCTAGCAAACTATCACACTGTTGTCCCCTGGGTGATGTGACAGAATAACAACATAAAAAAAGTGATTGACCCTAGTACGAATTTAAATATTAGACGTCATATACTAAAGAAAAAATACCGAAGTTTATCTACGTCGGAGGTGGTATGCCACTCTGCCACTTCTTCGGCTGGAATATGACATATAAAATAAATAAATAAATATCTTGGGACATCTTACACAAATCGACCTAGTCCCACGGTAAGCTCAATTAAGGCTTGTGATGTGGGTACCAGGCGACGATATATATAATAGATAGATATATATAGATACTTAAATACATATACAGCCATGACCAAGGAACAAACATTTGTGATAAATAAATACACAAAGAATGCCCTCGCCGGGATTCGAACCCGGAACCTCCAGCTTCGTAGGCAGGGTCACTACCAACTAGGCTACGGAGGCTGACAAATATACTGATATAGTATTTAAATGTAATCTTAGCATTATTTGTCCCTACAATTTTGCAACATTAAGCTGAGTCTTAACCTTTTCTTTATTGCACACATTGCTGAACGCAACGGGCAACCCCATTTTTTTTTTAATAATATTACCTAGATATTGTATTTTTAGATGACTATACTAAATTCCTACGAACTCTTCATTGTATTAATATAATTTCTCATTTTAATAATCTTGTAAAAATTGCTACAACTAGGTAAATGTTAGTGTTGCTACAAGATAGTAACATTTTTTTTATAATTATTATTATTCTTTTTTTTACTTTTAACTCAGATGTTTCCATTGTATTTACTTTTGCTGTTCTGTAATATGTGCTTTATGTGAATAAAAATGTATTCTATTCTATTCTATTCATTAGGGTGGTTCTTATTTTTGCAATTTTGTAATATGTTCGAATCAATAAATAAAGGAGCTCTTGGCTCTCCTGAATGCAATTTTCTATGAGACACCCTCTCATTTTCTTATCGTTAGCTTTGTTTGTCATGTTAGCGTATATAAGTATAGCAGGCACTAAATAAGTTAAATAAAGTGAAAGTCTTCGGAAGTGGGCTGCATTGAAAAATGCACTTCAAAAAATATTTATTAAAAAAATTGGAGTTGTTCCACAAAATACTAGGATTACATTTAATATTTCTGTAATAGTACAAGTTAGTATACTAACTTAGTATTTATTTTAAAATTTAATCATATCTTTTGCCGCCCAAATCACAGGAATGTTTCTATTTTGGGTACAAATCAATGTATTTTGTACCTTTATTGTATATTTAAGCCTGATTATAAGACATAAATAGATTGCTTATCTCTGTACGATCCATTAATATTTTGTTAAAAAAAATCTCGTTCTCCTCAGATGTGAAAGTTCTTTGAAAAAGAAAAATAAACAAACCACTTCAACATTGCCAAATTCACCTGATACAAGTAAGGAGTAAAGCAAGAGAAAAAAAGATCCATTTAATATACTCACTCTGACAGCTCTTCTATAGTCATCAATATGTGGGTATTTAGCGACTTTGGAGACGATCTTCGCCCTCGAGATGAAGTACCGTGAGATCTGGTCGAAGAATGCCGCCGCCTCTGACTCCACCGACTGGATCTCGGCTAGGGTGTCCTCTTGTATTGACACTCCGAAGTTGTTCCCGTCTTCGATTTTTGGGATCATGAAGGAAATCCACATTTTCAACTGGAAGGAGGATATTGACATGTTAGTTCATAGATTCCCGAAGTGAGTCATGATTATCAGCCTATGATAGTCCATGCTGGACATAGGCATCTCCTATTTAACTATGCATTGCATTAGGAGGTAAATGCCCATAATCCCCACGCTGGGCAAGCGGATTGGCGATCGCAGTAATGTGTCCACTATGATGACGCTGCTGCCTATCATCAATCTTTTATCAAATAATGGTCAGTAACACTTCAATCCCTTAGTCGACTCTTACGACACCCGCAGGAGAAGTTGGGGTGAAGTGAGTCCCTACGTGCAAAATACGGATAGGTAAATCCACGCAAAAGTGTAATGTAAGTGACCAATTTCTAGCGCGTTTATTTATGAATTCTGCAAATTTTACTGTTATTATATCAGATATCAAAATGATAGTTGTGTAGATACAATGTAACATTTAAACTTGGATCATAAGTGAATAAACAGACTATGAAATGGTCACTTTCATTACAGTTACATGGATTTACCCGGATGCGTCATTGATGTTGTTTACGATATTTTGAAAATAAATACATAAAGGAAAAAAATATTTTACATTATACACTATAGAACATTTTAGGATCGAAAAGGTCTTTAAAAAAATTACGATATTTTTTACGTAGCAATAGCTGATTGTATATGCCCCATTTTTGGCGTGTTCGCTTGTTGAAACTTTCAAGTAAATCACAGTTTCTATTAGATCGTATTTGCTCTGACTAAAATATGAATATCTCAGTTTTGTAATAGTATTAAACATTGTGCCCATACAACATTGACTAGTGGTCTTTAACTAATTGGGACTAAGACCAGGTAAAGAACATTTCGGATAGTTGAAAATGTTGAAATGGTGTCATTTTTTGGGCGACAAACAAAACTTGCACATTTTATTGCGCCTTTATTTAAATGTGCGGACAATATTCTAAACAACAAATGAGTTGCGCCATGCTCAATATAGTTTAGAGACGTGCACGAGAGTTGAGGTCACGCACACATCAACATGTTATGTAAACACACAGGGAATTTGAAATTAGTGTTCTTTTTTCGTACTGACAGCAAACCCAATTGAGTTGCTTAACTTCAAAACCGGGTAAGCCCACTCTGTCAATAGAGTTGAAGTTTATAGAAAAACTAGGCTATTGCAATTAAATATGCACTCTATTGGTAGAGTGGATTTACCTGGGTTTGAAGTTAAGCGACTCAATTGCAACTGTAAGATTGACCAAAAAGTTTGTTCAAGGGATTTGCTTAAATATTTTGATGCAAGTCACTACATTTCTTGCAATTAGTACTTCATTTGAATGTGTGTGTAGTTAAAATTACAGTTTAATAGCATTCAAAATGTAATTTGAATTTTTGACAGTTACATGGTCCTTCCAAGGTGAGTCACCCACTAATCATAATAGTAGAGCTTGTAGGATACTTTCTTCCAATAAACTATGCAACTATTGTCCCCTGGGTGATGAATAACAACAAAAAGAGATTGACCGTGATACAAATTCTCAACCAAAGTCGAGACAGCATTTAGATAATCGACATTCTACTGTATGATGATAATGATCATTATGATTTGTATATTCCAAGGCTTGCTCCGTATGGATATAATATAATAAAGACAATCAAATCAACTACCCAGTACTAATACAAAGACTAATTTTCACATGGAAATGTAAACAAATTTTAACATTAGGCATGTAATGTATGTACATCAAAAACTTTCTCCTCAAATGGAATACTTCCCGATTCGTTGTTTTTATTAGTGTAACGAAGTGTCTGCCTGGGGCCTATTTCTCAAAAGCTTGTAACTTGTAATACAAGCGGAAGTCCTTATCTAACTTATGGTGTCAAAAAGAAACTTCCACTTGTATTACAAGTTACAAGCTTACGAGAAACAGGCCCCTGGCTTGTAAAAAACGTGGCGAATCAAGAATCTGACAAAACAAGCATCTGGTGAAACAGGAATTGGGAAGTATTCCTAAAATGCAGTTGGATAAATTCACCAATCATTGGGAAAACACATGATTCACAAGTATGTGTATGTAGAACATATAATAAGGGAATATGGTGCCAAAGTATAAACATTGTTGCTACCAAGCAACATGTGTTTTACATATTTTATGTTCAGACAAGTTGGATTTTTTATCTTATGACCAGGGCTCGGAGTTGTCATCGCACGGTAAGACTAATAGCAAGCTATGGAGTCGACATTTGCCATAAATCTAAAATTTTATTCATACTCATACTCATTTATTAAATTTACCTTTAAATGCCTTTATAGCGGTGGTGTATGATAAATAATAATTTTCCATATTAAAACAAAATTATTATGTAAATTCATACTCATACTCATTACTCATTCATTTAATGAAGAACGAAATTAAACTACAAATAAAATAAATCATTTGAATAGAAATAAATTATACAGGGTGTTCCACGAACCACTGAAAACCTTGAACGGGGTGATTTAGTAGGCTATACTGAACAACTTTTAATATGGGGCCAATCACGAAATCTAAAAAAAATTTTGTCTTTTTCATACATTTTGACCGATTGATCACGACATTTTATATGAAAAAGGCATTTTTTTTTGAGTTTTCTGGGTTAGCTCCATAGTAAAAGTTATTCTTTTTTTTTTTTATGCTATAGGTGGCAAACGAACAGACGAATCGCCTGATGGAAAGCGATTCAGTTTAACCTACCAAATCACCCCGTTCAAGGGTTTTAGCGGCTCGTGGAACACCCTGTATTGTAAAAACAGGGTGTTCCACGAAAACTCTATTTTCGTAATGCGCTCCTAGTTTCCAATATCCATAGAGCTTGTAGATACCGGAATGAGTGCCTCAAAATCTTGACAAGGTACGGCAATTGTATTGTCCATTTCAAAATAACAATTGTAAGACGAGTAAATAATGGCAACTTTGACCATATTTTTAAGGGTGAAACTGGTTCTATATTGGTTGAAATTCCACTTGTGACTTGAAAAAGATCGTTTTACGTCAACGGAAGTTAGCGTAACATATTATAGAACTCGCTCAAATTGTTCAGTACTTGCCATGTGCCTAAGTTGATGAAGTCCGGATTTCTATTGAGTACACTTTCCAATTTATTTTTAACTGTTTCAGGGCCGAAAATTGTTAAAAATTGTCTTAATTCGTCTAATATTTGAAAACTTTGCTTAATAGGTACATAGCAATTTTTTAATTGAATCAACAATAAGTTCAAAGTTATCTTTTATATAACTTAGCTTCGTTTGGGCGTTTAAAATTGCGATGGCATCTCTACTGTTCAATGACGAAATAATATTTGTAATTTTTTCGTAATGAGTCGCATAATAAAATGCAGCCACTGATTGACACTGATACGTTATGACTGCCAGCAAACATACTAATCAGTTTTATTAGCGGTCAGTATTCCTTTATAGATCATTTTCAGCATAGTTTGCATAATTGTAAATGTTGAAATATTCAAGTCATAAAATTGTAATCAAATATAGAAAAACAAAAAATATTGGGTATTAAAATACGTAATAACTTATGCACGACCGCTATAAAGGCATTTTAAGATAAATTAAACAATGAGTATGAGTATGAATAATATTTTAAATTTATGGCGAATGTCGACTCCATAGCTTGCTATTAGTCTTACCGTGCGATGACAACTCCGAGCCCTGCTTATGACATCACTTCTTTATAAAAAATATTAGGCAATACTCCAGCTATAATTGACAATATGAATATATACAACACACATACACTAATAGAATGACTAATAATATATTATAATGACTGTACAATTTCCCATAATATTTTAGATTCATGACTAAGCAGAGGGTAAAGCTTTTACATCATTACTTTGAACATACTTTAGATTTCTATACGATTTCATAGCATTAAAATTCCACAAATGACACAAGTGAATACATGAATGTGATTGACATAAGATTGATTTTAAATTATTTTTGATGTCAGCAGTACCAGTAAGCTTAGCAGATCATCTTTGCGCCTGCTAGTTGCTAGGTTATTCTTCTTAATTAGGGGTTATATTAGGCTTGCGAAAAAACAATTCAACATACCAAATTGGAGTCCTCCACCAGCTCCCGAATGTGTGGTTTAACGAGATGAATGAGGTCGCTAAGTGGCTTGTTACATGGAACAGAGCCGTTCGGCAGCGCATACACTCGCGTCCCCTCCAGACTTGAGTGGCTGGACGTCTCCGAGGAATCAGTTCGGGGTCGCTTAGCTTGTGGTTCATTTGGAGAGGCTACAGGCGGAGGTACTGGAATGTTTAGGTCCTGGAAGAATTTTGAATATTTTCTTAATGCAGCCATGGATTGTTATGTTCCAAAATAGTTCTGTTTCCAAAATTTTTCTGTAACATTTTGCCTACATGAAAATTAAATGATATAACATGCTAAGCTACAAAACAGGAGTAGATAATCAACAAAGTATTAGGTCATTACTTATGAAATTGGCATTTAGACCCAATAATTTATAATGCAGCTCAGATTGTTTAAATAGTGATATTATAAAACTGTTTACAATTTCATATTATAAGATGAATTAAGTAAGTTAATACACAAAGACCCCAGTTATAACTTGGGATGCATTCCTGAACTCTTAATATTTTAATTTAATGAACATACCTGATGGACATCGGCAAAATCACGATTTTGAAAATTTGACGTTTCGAGAAGTTCATTCAACTTCACTATCTTTTCAGGGAAGCCTTTTATTATTAAATGCTCAGCCTTTTGCTTGAGAGAATCTTTGTACTCCTGCACCTGAAACATTGCATGTAGAGGTAAAGAGATTAAGTGAACAGCGGCGTCCTACGCGGCACGCGCAGCCTCAAACAACCATACTGATGGCCGACATAGAGGTTATGTTGACTTCCATACACAATATACGATAACACCAACGCCTAAGAAACATCTTTAAGGGTACTTGAAACTTTGTAATTTAGCCACAGGTGTCACCAAATCACACAAGGGTTATATTTAGACGTACTTTACTCGGAAAGTGTAAGGTCACGCACACTTCATTGTCCCTAACTCGTGTCAAACAAATAATGCTGCTAAGTAGTACAGTTTACCTTTTTCGCGACGTCTGCCATTATTCTATCAATATTTATTACTACAACACGACTTATTCGAGTCACTTATTGTATCTAAAGGCTTAGAAATCTACTAAATAATAGCTAATTCAACAACTCGTCACTCACTACAAACCATGAATTGAATTTGGTTTGGTTTTAGCTGCGTTCAATGATAAGAACTCAATAATCAATTAATAGGAATGGATAAAATATATGCACGCCCTACCGAATCCAAAAGTTTTTCCAGTTCTAAATCTCCGTGTAAAGCCATAATACGGTATTGGATGGTAGTGAAATGAGCAGACGCCAATACAAATTATTTTTATATTTTTTAATTTTGTTAACTTTTCATAGCTTTAGTGACATTTACATTAAAACTCTTCAATATATTTGACATACCAGAGCTTTTCTTGAACGCAACCAAAACTATTGTATATACTCCACAGAAAATACTACACAGTTCCTACTCTGAAGACGTTTTTCACAGTAACTCGAACATTCAAGAAGGTGTTGCCATATTTTTCCAAAGAAATGTCTAACTTGTCAATGTCAACGTTGCAATGCAAACGTCAACGTCAAAAACACGTGGACGTGGACAAGGGCCGGTGTCCCAAATCCAGTAGGTATGTTTTAAATAAAATAATAAATTATAATTTATACATTTTTAACATCAACAATGTCAAGTTTCAAATTCAACTTCTCTAACGAGGGAGAGGCTGTACCCCAACTAGAGGCTGGGCAAGAAAATAACCAAAAACCAATTGAAGATACTGTATGGTTAGAATGTGAAGAAGTTATTCCAAATAAACAAATGAAAGATATTGAGGAACTTGTAACGCATGCACGAATGTTTGCCTGCGGGGATGTGGAGATAGGACATGTGGTGCCTTCTGAGGCACTCAATAAAATGTACTCTGGCGATAGTGAGTTCAAAAATGCTGTAGAACTAGCAGATAGGGAACACAGTGACCTAGTCGCTGGTAAATATGAAGGTAGGTTGAGTATTAATTAATGTGTTAATTCCATTCTTTTATTATAAAGCACAATATTCAATATACAGTAAGATTTTTTCCAAATTCAGAATATTTACTAGTGCAAACTGCAAATACAAGGAAATTATGATTTTATAAAGATGATGAGAGTTTGAAGAAACTTAGAGTTAAATTAGTTGTTTTTTGTTTTTTTTTATACATTTATTATTTAGTATTGTATACATACCTATAATTATTTTTATTTATTTTTTATTTTATACCAATTTTATTTAATTTTACACTTATTTATTGCAGGTGGTCTTAAAATATGGGAATGCACATATGATTTAATAGAATTTCTAGAAAATCACACTGAAATACAATTAGAAAATAAAAGAACATTAGATCTTGGCTGTGGTGCAGGCATTCTGGGCATTTACACATTTTTGAAGGATTCTTTTGTAACATTTCAGGATTATGTAAGTAAAATAGTTTCTCTGTTGAAAGTAACAATATTAAATTTAATGTAAAATTAAGTCTCAATATAACAGATTCATTATCCTTTTAGTAATCTTTTGAAGAATAAATTAGACCTAATCTAAAATTTTGATACATATATTTATTTTATTTCTAATGTTCAGATAATCCTTTTTTGTTTCCGTGTTTTCCTGAAACATCCGAAATTCATAGTGGTGTAACAATGAACTTCAGTATTGCACTGTAGCAAATTGAGACAGTAAGATAAATTCAGATGTTTCCATTAAGATATAAAAGAATAAGATTTTGCACTATGTGTGTTATTGTATTTATTAGACTGAAATAATGGTTATGAATGTGTAGGCTTTCTGTTCTCCTTCTTTGTGTTTTTTTACTATTTCCATTTGAAATTATCACTATTCTTTTATTTCAGAATAAAGAAATATTAGAATGTGTCACAATCCCAAATGTTTTATTGAACATTGAAGAAAATGAAAAGGCAATGGACATGAACAAATGCAAATTCTACTCAGGTGACTGGGCATCATTTAACAAAACACTTCCGGATACTGATTTATTTGACATTATTCTGACTTCGGAAACTATTTATAATACTGCAAATTATGATAAATTATTAGATCTCTTTGTAAAACGATTAAATAAAGATGGCGAAGTGTATATTGCTGCAAAAACGTGCTATTTTGGAGTAGGTGGTGGCACAAGACAATTTCAGGAAAGTGTTGAAAAAAATGGACTTTTGGAAAGCAAAGTGTGTTGGAAAAGTACTGGCGGTGTTTCAAGGGAAATATTGAAAGTAACCAAAAAGACATGATTTGATAACTATTTATTTAAATTAAGTTTAACAAACTGTGAAACAACATTGTAAATACATTTTAATTATATTATTATTTACTACTATTGGAAGACTTATTCTTATTACCCATAACAAATCTTAACATACTAATATAACATGATTCAGTATTTGTTCCATTATTTAAGTAGCTAAGCATTACAATCATTTTATTACCCCACGCCTAGTAACAGTGAAATCTTGAGTATTATCTAACCTCATAAAATGTAGATATCAAAATGCAACCCTATTTGAAAGCTATAACATACAGTACAGTTTGACATACTTCATCAACATAATATTGAGATCTTGCTATATATATAAATGATCAATAAAAACGTAAAATAAAGTTATTTTCATGATTGTTTGTTCAATTACTTATTCATTGGACATCAATTTAGTTAAAATTACGCTTACGCTATATATACATTAGGGTGGGTCGTTTTTTAGCATTTTTAGCGTTTTTTAGCACTATATTTGTCGGATAATAACATAAGATATTTTTTCTAATAAATACTAAAATTAATAAAAATATTGAAATGAAATTTCCTTTAACGGCCGATAGAGGGCTAAAAGTTTATTGCAATATTTTTTTAGGGTTCCGTAGCCAAAATGGCAAAAACGGAACCCTTATAGATTCGTCATGTCCGTCTGTCCGTCTGTCACAGCCGATTTACTCGGAAACTATAAATGCTACAATAACGAAATTTGGTAAGGATATGTGTTGTATGAACCGCTACAGGATTATGATACTAAATTGTAAAAAAAACCATTGGGGTGGGGGCCCGCCATACATGTAACTGAGGGATAAAAAAAATTTTTTTGTTGTATATAAGCGTGTGGGGTATTAATAGAAAGGTCTTTGAAAATTATATGAAGGTTTATACATCTTATTGTTATTTGAGCAAATCGTTTTCGAGATATCAGCTCTCAAAGTCTGAAAAATGTGTCCCCCCCCCCTCTATTTTTAAAACTACGCGATATAAAATTCTAAAAAAAATATATGTTATACACATTAATAAGCTCTATCAACGATTTTTGGTTTGATTAAATTGTCTCCTATAGTTTTTGAGGTAGGTTGATTTAACTGTATTTTTTTAATAATAAATTGATAATGGTACGGAACCCTTTGCGCGCGAGTCCGACTCGCACTTGGCCGGTTTTATATTCCTAGAATCTACAAAAAATACGAAACTTTTGAGCCCTATTGCGTTTAGGATGTCCAAAAATGCTAAAGAACGCCCCACCCTAAATATACATTTTTAAAAAAAGTGACATATAGCTTAGTACCCACAACACAAGCATTAACCTCGTCCTGCCCATTGTGATTCCTAAAGGACTTATTCGATTTTTGTCAAATTATGAATGAAAAACCTGTTTAGGTTGAGGGTATACTCAAAATGATTTTTTTAATGTAAAATGTAAAACTAAAAAACCGACTATAATTTTCGCAGGTTAGAGGCAGAACCAACTATTTCCTTGAAGTTGGGTTTTGACAAATCTTATTTTATGCCAATGGCATAGAACACTATTTGCTAAAAGATGTTTTTACCGAAATAGTTGTTCTGCCTCTAAAGCGGCGATTTTATATTCATTTAGTTTAAATTTCAATGAGTATGACGAACAGGACAAGGCTATTTAAACTTACCATGGGACTAGGTTCATCTGTGAAACTGTCCCACAATATTTCGTCGGTTGACAAGCAAAACTCACTAAGTAACAAATACCTACTTGAAATATAGCTCCTATCTCAGTTCTGATTTAATACTGACATAAGAGGTTGCTAAGAGTAGTGACAGTTTTTACAGTGAGTTTTGCTTGTCGGCCGACGATTTATTTACACAACTTAAGGCGACAGTCTCTCATAGACCCACCCGTCCTCTCCTTTGTGCAGCAGCGTCCCATCTGGTTCCTCCCCGACGGTGGGCTTCCGAAACTTGATCCTGTCGTGCAGACGATCGCGCTGTCCTTGCCAGAATTCAACTGCTCGTGGACGGATGATGTAGCCGCCCCTTAAACATTTAAGCACATTGGTTAATAAAAATAAACATGACCATAGTTTTGCAGAAAGTGACCAACTACTATTTTTAATCAATATAATGAATTGGGTTGCTTTTTGCATTGTCAAAAAATCGAAGTTGGTCATGTTCTGCATAAATATGGCCGATTTTAACTTCAAGTAATACATTTAGTTGATAAAGAAAAGCTATATGAAACTCTTCGCAATATGCGCTTAGCGTTATAGGAATTTATATAAAATTATCGGCAAATGATATTGAACTAAATAGGGAGTCATTAATGGCTCTGTTCTTGCTCTGTTCCAGATCCATCGATGGCAATATTAGAACCTATACAGTGTACTAAAGTATTAAATACTTATTGGAATCTCTGTAAAATAGCACAAACCAATAAAAAAACCCATTCAATTACGTCAAATGCTTTGTCTATAGTTTTTGTCTTTTTCTCTTAATAATAACTTACCAGTAGCTTGGCTTAGGAACTTCCGTCCCTGACGCAAGATACTGTGCTTCCAGCACACTCTCTC
Organism: Thaumatotibia leucotreta; assembly: GCA_025490895.1. Lineage (NCBI taxonomy): Eukaryota > Metazoa > Arthropoda > Insecta > Lepidoptera > Tortricidae > Thaumatotibia > Thaumatotibia leucotreta. The sequence goes on along the minus strand of JALPQI010005950.1, from coordinate 11,421 downwards.
GTTCACATAGCACATCTCGAGATGCTATTGGAGTACTCTGATAACTAGCACAAGCCGCAATCTGGCTTGGTACAGGCCGGGAGTGGAAGTAAGTAGTTGATTCCGCTTCTGAGAGCTTTTCAACATGGCCCTCGATTCTTATTGATCTGTTTAGGGCTTCCCAGTAAAATGTGGCTGCCACATTTGGATTGAGATCCTGGAAAATATGTGAATTATAATGAAGTTCATACGAAATTGCCATGTAGATCATTTAATATCTGAGTATTAAAAGTTAATTGACCACAAGAAAAGAAAATGTACCTATGCATGCAGCATTAATAAACTACTTAGTGATAAATCTACTAATTAGTCTGTGAATTTTCATGCTAATTTTGTGGATCCATAATCCATATTAAAGACTTTGAAAATATTCTAGGATACAAAAAATTACTAAACCATAAGAAGAATGGCCTGTTTCTGGATTAATTTATTCTAGTTTAAGCCATGCACTTTTCCTGCAAATAGTACATTAAAACTTATATATACACCTAACTCTTACCAGTTCCTTAGCTTTTCTACTTTCGTAATTAGTGAAGAACTTGAATCCCTCCTTTCCATAGCCTTTAAGTAAAACAAATCTTGCCGAAGGAAAACCTTGTCTGCAAGATAAAATAATAAAATATTATCAGTGATAATCTCCAACAGATCAACCAAAACATTAGCTAAGCAACATAATTATTAGATAATAATATATGTGACATACATAATATTATGTAACAAATGAAAACCAAATCACTTTAACAGTGTATTTCTCAAGTTCATTACAGAGCCCAGATCAAAATAAGTGTTTTTTTACACATCATTATTTTTCATAATGATAAATAGATCACATAATAAATCATAATTAGATTACCGTCAATGTTAAATATTTAAATCTAATTTAACACCTTGGCGGACACTAAATGCCTATAGGTGTAATCTCATTGTTTCTTCTATTGTGTCTGGAGTAGTGTCCGCCAAGGTGTTAAGTATAACACACTTTTCCTAATTAACTAAATATTGACCTTGCTGCATCTAGCACTTAATCAAGATGTCATTGATTCCATTTCAATCTCATGCTTCACTACCTCAGCAAGACAAATTAATACTTACGGTGACACGGTGGCTAGGCACATAGCGTTTGGCTCAAGGATTTCCTTCTTGGTGCAAGCTTCTTCAAACCAAGCCTTAAATTGGCCAAATGGCTCCTTTGCTACTAAATGCTTTTCCAGAAACGTCTCATCTTTATCCTTGTATTTGATTCTCATTCCTGTAAATATACAAAAACAAAATTCTTTATTTCATAATCAAACACAGATTTAATTTGAGAGATAGTATGTTCCGGTTAAGCAGCTTGTTTGCCTGTGTTTCTTCTGTAATTGATTATTAAGTTAAAAAAAGTTACAGTTACATATTAGTAAGTCAATATGGTTCGTGAATAATAATAATCAACCATACAAATTTTACTACGTTATTTTATTGGGGGTAATTGTACTTGCACAAATAATGACCAGTAATCAAGTTCACAATTAATTAGGTATACTTATCGAAAGATATTGTGTAAAATTTAGTTAATTATTTACCTCCGATGTCGATGCTCATTTTGCGAAAGCTTGTAACCGGTACGAGCAATACAAAAGGTCTAACTAACAATCTTCCCATCCAGTCATATAAATGCTACAATTGTTATTATATTAATAATTGTTATATCTTACGGAGGTACCCTCGCATGAGATTAATTAAAATTCCTTTTTCTAGAACAGTATGTCAACAACATTCGTGGTCGTGGATGAAGAAATCTCAAATGAGTTGAGACTCATTAAGAAAAACAATAAGATAGTTAAATAATGATAACACGATAAGATAAGCAAAACAATCGAACATAAACTAGTAATCTTCCTACGATTTTTCCTTGTTTCATGTCAATGTCATATCATGTGAAAATGCAATGTTATGTTTCAAACATCATTAAAAACGATACAAACGATAAGCTATTTAAAAATGTTTTCTGGCAACACTGAAAAAAAGTTCATCGTGTCATAGCATTACCGCGAATTTTAAATCAAGTTTTTCTTCAAATTCACGTGTACGACTATGTGACGAATATTGTGAAACACCTTCGCAGACGGTACTTGTAAAGTATCAATAATTTTAATTAAAAATATATGTGAATTCAAGGACATGGTTTTAAGTTGCGTGAGGAATAATACAAGTTTTTTAAGTTTGTTTGTTTTTTTTTTCATTTGTACTGGTGCACTGGTGGTGTGGTATACAGCGGCCCTACCGCGAAAAACTAAATTCGTAAATTTCGAGGATTTGTCTCTCTCACTCTGATGACGCCTTCGTTTCAGTGACAGAAAAATCCTCGAAATTTACGAATTTCGATTTTCGCTGCAGTAGGCCAGTGGTCGTTATAATCTGCGACAGGTTTTATGACTTTTATGTGTATAAACCACGTCATGCTCCCCGGCAGAACCACCTGAAGTTTAATAAACATGAATATGTCAAAAAAAATCTACATTATATCTACAAAATTCTACGACCAGTTGGAAAAATTCTACATGCCTAGTTTTTTTATAAACCTTGTTGTAAAGTGGTTCTGCCGCAGAGCATCTTCCCAGCAGAACCACTATGATATTTTTCTTATTAGGTACAAGTACTATTGACGCATTTAAGATACCAAATAATTCTACATCAATTCTACAGGTATCTAGTATACTTGATCTCTCACTTTATTTTGTATACACGATGTTACGACATTTCGAAAATTTTACTATAAACAATTCTGAGCGCCTGCACACAAGATTGTAGCAAATTATGTGTACGTATAAAATGCTGGCATCGATTCGAAACGAAGTCATCGGTAATTTTATTCTACTAAGTTTATTGTAATTATACATAATGTCGAAAACTACCTACATTCTTATAACTACCCACATTCATAAACTAGAAAAAAGCGTAATTCAACAGAAATACAACAATACAATATACGTACACATAATTGCTACAATCTTGTGTGCAGGCGCTCAGAATTGTTTATAGTAAAATTTTCGAAATGTCGTAACTTCGTGTATACAAAATAAAGTGAGAGATCAAGTATACTAGATACCTGTAGAATTGATGTAGAATTATTTGGTATCATAAATGCGTCAATAGTACTTGTAATAAGAAAAATATCATAGTGGTTCTGCTGGGAAGATGCTCTGCGGCAGAACCACTTTACAACAAGGTTTATAAAAAAACTAGGCATGTAGAATTTTTCCAACTGGTCGTAGAATTTTGTAGATATAATAATAAATAAATAATATAAATAAATATCTTGGGTCATCTTACACAAATCAACCTAGTCCCACGGTAAGCTCAATTAAGGCTTGTGATGTGGGTACCAGGCGACGATATATATAATAGATAGATACATATTATAGATACTTAAATACATAGACAGCCATGACCAAGGAACAAACATTTGTGATAAATAAATACACAAAGAATGCCCTCGCCGGGATTCGAACCCGGAACCTCCAGCTTCGTAGGCAGTGTCACTACCAACTAGGCTACGGAGGCTGACAAAGATATAATGTAGATTTTTTTGGACATATTCATGTTTATTTAACTTCAGGTGGTTCTGCCGGGGAGCATAACGTTTAATGATGTGCAAATTGCGGAAACTTTCAAAAGTGTTGGAAAATTTCCATCGAAACTTTCGAGAACATTTCAAAACCCGGAAATTTAAAAATTATTTTTAAACAGCTAATAACAAGGACGCGTTTCATGGAAATTTATATTTTTGACTAGCAAATACATGATATAATGTACAATCAAAAATTGTATGTCTTACAATAAAGAACATGGTTGATAAATTTCTTAAATTTCCGAAATTTTCATAGTAAATTTCTATGGAAATTAATTATATATTATTAAAGGAGTATTGCGAGAACTAGAAAGTATGTTATAAAACCAAAAATAAACACCAACAGACTTGAACGTCAACAAAAACATTGTGGACACCACTTCCTTACCTACTTCTTAAATTAAACGAACAAAAGCTATGTTGAGGATTTAGGTTTAAGACTCTAGCGAGCTAGTACGTAATCGAATTTTCACAATTAATGTTCCATCAGCAATTTTTCTTAGTTTTGTTTCTGGAAAAAAGGTATTCCATCAGGTCGCAAGCTCCATTTTCTCAGCATATTCGTATAAAAATGCCTTAGACCAAATCCCACAGTTGTGTTTATAATTTGTCACTGTATCACTGTATCGGTTTTCCTAGTTTACTACGGAACCCTTATAGTTTCGCCATGTCCGTCTGTCCATGGTCCGTCTGTCCGTCCGCAGCATAGGCTCATTGGCTGTTAGTACTAGATATTTGAAAGGTACAGGTTTGCAATATTAATCATGCCGACAAAGTGGTACAATAAAATATTTTAAAAATCAGGTACCTCCCCTACACGTAAAGTGGGGATGATTTTTTTATTATACTGTAATCCTATAGTCGTTGAATAGGTCTTTCAGAAAGAATAAGGGTCTCAAGAGAAAGTATTTTTCTAAAGTCAATATTTTCGGAGATAACCTCTCCGGAACCAAAAAAATCGTGAATTGTCCAATAGTTATTTATTATACAAGGGGGCAAAGTTGTTGTTTAACTGTCGTGCCAATATTGAGACCTGAGCTAGCGAAAGATTCCAAAATTGAGCCACGAGCGTAGCGAGTGGTTCAAAAACTGGAATCTTGAGAATTGCGAAGGTCTCAAGGCACGAGAGTTGAACAAACTTTGCCGCCAAGTGTAATACAACTTTTTTCCCCTCACTATCGCGAGGAAATATGATTACAAATCTCATCCAAATGTAAATTAACTTTAAGAAACTATTGAAAACTCAATGTCGAAACGTATCGTAGAATAGAGTTACTTATGGAATTTAAATATTGCCAATGGCTTACAAAGTCACATGAGAAACGACCAATTTAACATGTGAGCTCCGATTGCGCATGTTTACTACGGTCATACAGATCCACTTATACTAGGCAGTAGGGGGCTATAGGAATTAGAGAAATGTCAAATTACTTTATTCACAAGTGTGTAAAAAGCGTTTTTACCCGCTCGTATTAAAGGATAAACGAGCGCTTTACGAGCTAGTGAGGGGAAAAAAAATATGGAAAACATCATGAATATTGAGGTTAAAGAATACTTTAAAATAGGACTATTTCGAACATAATGTTTTTGAATAACTACGGAACCCTACACAGAGCATGGCCCCACAATACTCTTGGCCGGTTTTTTACGGGTAGATGTAGCGAAACTGTTACCATTTTCTCTTCACAAATTGAACCTCTATTTGCAGTGTAATTAAATATTATTATAGTACGATTATATGCAGTTTATTAATCTATTTTTACTACAAAAATAATGTAAAGATTTATGGAAATGAAATTTTCCGCGAAATATTTCGGAATAATTTCCGCGGAAATTATTGAAATTTATGAATTTTATCAACTCTTGGCCAAACCTATAAAAACCGGTTTTTATCAAAACCGGCGTTGTATAGTATGACTGTACTCGTTACTCACTCTAATATTTCTGTGCGTGGATAGGATTTCATGTTCATAAATTTCCATTGTTTCAAGGTCTGGAGAATGTTTCGGAAAAATTCACGAAAATTTCACTTGAGAACATTTCGCAACATAGGAAAGTTTCCATAGGCACATTATTAATGACGTTATAAACCATCGTTCGAAAACAGAACCCTTTTTTGTGTCCCGGGTATCTGTTTCAATTCAACACGCCTGTTTAGTAAAACTACTGTCAAACGGCGTGGATGCTGGCGGCGTCTTTGTCGGCGCACGCGCATAATCTATGCGCGGCGTCAATACATGGCGACGAGCGACGCCTGCGCTATTCTAGCGGCGTCGTCGAGTTGAATTTTATGATCGACCAGTGTAATGAGCAGAGATCGGACAAATGTGACGTGTGTGTGTGAAGACGCCAAAGTGTTACAGACTCGATATATTTGAAAATTGGATTGGCTTATTTTACGTACAATACATGGATCCGAGAAACCCTCTTTGCTGCCTTTTAGTCGTTGTGCCTGAATAATCGTAAAGAAATGCATTTTTGCAACGCAGTCTTTTAACAAACGACAAGAGTCTCCCAAAGATCTACCGCCCAGAGCTTCGTAATAGGTAATGCGGCCTTTGTCAAAGAGGCTAAACCCCTTTTCATAAACTTCTTCTAATTCTTCTAATCTTATTGCTATAGCAAGCCGACAAGTATGTTTGTCATCACCCCAACTCTTCCCGTGGGTGTCGTAACAGTCGAAAAAGGGACAGAAGTGTCATTGACTTTGAAGATTGATGATGGGCAGTAGCACCATCAGTACTTTCGTAGTGGATAAATCACTGCAATCGCCAAACCGCTCGCCCAGCGTCACGTTTATGGGTATTTAACTATTTAACCTCCTAATGCCTCTCCTCTACATTATAGGTACGCATTAATTAAATAATAAGGGGGCTTTATACACCAGTGCACTGAGGCCCTATCGCGAATCACGAACGAAGTGTTGCTTCCCTGTCACACTTATGTACGAATTCACTAGTGCGAAAGGGAGGCAATACTTCATTCATGGCTCGCGGTAGGGTCTCTGAGATATGCTGATGACGATGAAGTTATTTTATTTATTTATTAAGAGCCTGTACTGTCCCACTGAAGGGCAAAGCCCTCAAATTCTTCCACGTATTCCTATCCCCTGAAGTCTTCCACCAGTCCTTGTCAAAGTTCAAGCGTTAAGCTCGTCACGCCATCTCTGGTGCGGTCTACCGCGACGCCTTACAAGTTGTGGCACCCAACTTGTGGTTATCTTATCTTAACCCACAGGTTATCCGGCATCCGACAGACGTGTCCCGCCCAGTCCCATTTAAGCTTGGCGGCAGTTGCATTGCAGCTATGTCTGTTATTCGATGAAGTTAGGAGACGTTTGAGAATAAGGGCCTTATCACACTTGCGATTTACAAGCGATTTGAAAGCGAAGCGTACGCGCGGCATGTTCGTCGCGTGCCCGTAACCGATTCGCCGCGAGTGCGTCGCGATTTTGCCGCGATCGCGTAACGAATACGCTGCTCAGCCGTCAGTAAATCGCTCAGAGTAATTCGAGTCTTGGGCAGTCACTAATAAGATTTATTTTTACAAAATCGATACCAGCTCTTGACGCGGCAAACTCGCTGCGCAGTTGCGGCGTATTCGTCACGCGGTCGCGGCGTAATCGCGACACCATCGCGTGGAATTGGTTGCGGGCACGCGACGAACACGCCGCGCGTACGCTTCGCTTTCAAATCGCAAGTGTGATAAGGCCCTAAGGGGGCAAGGCTTCACCATTGAGTGATTTACGCTGGTCTTCTTAATCATTTGACTCGTGCTTATCGTTTGGAACAACAGAATGACGTCACCCGTCAGCATTTGAATAGCGTGCGCGTGCGCCTATTAAGATAAAGTCACGTTGCGAGTGAAACCACACCTGTGGCTGTATGTTTTTATTGCGTGATAAAGGCTTGCTTACAATTTCTGCATATTTCACGAATGATTTGAGCACGAATGTGAATAGGTCGACGAATTGTTCACTATCGTCATGTCAGCCGTACGGCTGATAACGAGTTAACGAGGAGTGGACGTAAGTCCACTACTGAATAGGGCTCCCCTTTGAACCTCCACATATACCGGTGGGTTGAAGCGTAGACCATCCCTTGACAGAAGATTGATAGACAGCAGCGTCATCATAGTGGACATATTACTGCGATTGCTAATCCGATTACCCAGCGTGGCGATTCTAATGCTCATAGTCTATGCGCATATTTCATAGGAGAGGCCGACGTTCAGCAGTGGACTGATATAGGCTGATGATGATGATACCGGTAGGAAGCGACCTCAATCCGGCATCTTACGGCGAGCTTCATAGTCATCATCTGTCTATCTTGTGTTGTGGTAAAATTGTTAGAATTGGAAGCAGTGTACACTTAATACCTAATCACTAGGGTTAGGAATTTTGGTGGCATTAGGTGAACAGAGAACAGTGGAGTCGTTGCTCAAATTGTTTATGATTGATTGAATAATTAATTAATCATAAATAATACATAAACATATTCTTTTTAACAGGGTTTCGCCCATTTAAAGTATTAAAAAATTTTATTGTATTAATATTTGACTACCTATGAAATGAAATTCAATATTTTTATCATAATATAGCTAATGATTATTATACAATATTTATGGGCTTTGAAAAAACTAGAAACTTGGATATCAAATAAATATATTTTCTCATTTATCAACATTTTTATTGAAAATGAATATTTTTCTAGATTCTCAAAAATAATATTCGTGTTATTTATTTAAATTCATTGATACATACAGCTTGAAATAAACACTATTTCGTTATTATTTTATAAGTTAATAATTTGTAACATCGACTCCACTGCCCTCTGTTCCATAAATGCCACCAAAATCCTAACCTTACTAATCACACAATGAACTGAATGAACTAAATATAAGTAGCTCGTTTATATTAACAGTGCCTTATAGATCTATTGATTCTCCGATAGAACAAATAAATTTATTATATTAAATATGCCTATATGTATAAGGTTTAGAATCGGAATATGTAATTATTATTACATAACCTATAAAACAACCCATTAGGTACTGTGAAAAAACACCGTGAGACGGCTGTGTTTTTGATTAGCCGCAGATTATATTTGTGTGCCTGTTTGCAAGGCGAACGAAGCGAACATTCGAACCCGTACGTTAAAGGTGCATTCAGACCAAACGAGCATTCGCTATTCTATCCCCCACTCTACGAAATCAACGAATCACGTTTTGTGTAACGATCGAATTTCGTAGAGTGGGGGGATAGAATAGCGAATGCTCATCATCATCAGCCTATGATAGTCCACTGCAGGACGTAGGCCTCTCCTATTTACTATGCGTATAGACGCATTAGGAGGTAAATGCCCATAATCGCCACGCTGGGCAAGCGGATTGGCGATCGCAGTAATGTGTCCACTATGATGACGCTGCTGACCATCATCAATATTTTATCAAATAGTGGTCAGTGACACTTCAATCCCTTAGCCGACTCTTACGACACCCGCAGGAGGAGTTGGGGTGGTGACAAATGTATTCTTACTGCCGTCACCACATGGCACAGCGAATGCTCGCTTGATCTGAATGCACCTTTAGAGATGCACGATTTTCTATCCACCACTTCAATGACACATGAGACGGAGACAGATGATCGAAATTTACGATTTTAGTTATAGGCCCTCAGCGGCCTACCGCGAACCACGAACGAAGTGTTGTCTCCCTGTCACACTTACACAGGAAGTCACAAGTGCAAGAGAGATGTAACACTTTGCGGCTGGGCCTCTGGTTTGCCAGACATTTTAGTCTCCGATCACCTATAATACACCGGTAGACTACCTACTACGCAGCGAGATCTTGGCTCCCCTCCAGTATTACAAATGTCGGTTTAATTTAATAGCTCTGGCGCTTCGACTGAAGTTCCTTACTGTCATTCATGCAGATAATGTCACGCATTTTCTATTTTGACAGTTCATGACTTATCTGCTGTAATGTCTTGCCATGAATGTACCACGGCTTTAAGTGTTAGTATTTGTGTCACCTATGTTGGCCGTGTGGTGACGGCAGTACATTTGTCACCACTTCTACTCTTCTCGGGTGTGTCTTAAGAGTCTACTAAGGGAAAAGTGCCACTGGCTAATTTATTTATTGAAGATTGATAATAGATATAGCCACTTACATTTAAATCTTCGCCTTGAACTCTTATCTATTTTACGTAAAAAAACCGCATAAAAAGAAATTGCGTACGCGGTTCAAAATGTATTGTTTTAGAGATAAACTCTATGTAATGATTTCAGTTAGTTTTTTTCTAATATAACTTTATAATAATAATGTTTTTTAACTTATTATCATTGAAAAACTTATCTAAGTACTACACGACGCTAGTATTCACCATTTTATCTAACCAAAAAACGAAAACGTTTTTACGTCACGTAGGACAAACATTTATTGGTCAAATTAAATGCTGATAATTGCTTAATTACTCGATAGTAACGCCACACTATAAAAACAGTCGAACTAATTCTCTACATCGACTATTAACAGTCTTAACATACCTACGCCGCATCCGTCTACCTGAACATAAACATCACAAAATAACAGGTAAACATTCACGTCCAAAAAAATTGCTACCAAATCCACAAATCACGTCACCGAATATGTAAATGAACCATTAGCTAAACCCCGTGGCAGTCGTGTGCCGACGCCACGCGCGTCGCGTGCCGTCTTTCTACCATATACTAACTATTCATATACCTTATTGTAACCGCATAAGGTTCATTCATAATCAGGCATTTCCGTTAGTGCCGACTCTATGGCAAGGCGTATGAATTGGTCATTTATATACCTTATTGCAACCGAATAAGGTCTATTGACAGTCAGTTATAAATGTACCAAGCGCGGCGCCCGCCAAAGCAGAGCAGTCGCGCGTCTATACTCGTGCCCTCGCTTCTGAACTGATATCTCATAGACTTTATCACAAGCGCATAAGGTCTATTTCCAGTCAGTGTAATGGCACGGACGGTGGCTGGCGGTGTCTGCAAGTCGCGCGCCGTCTAAACTGACATTTCATAGACTTTATCACAACGGTATAAGGTCTATTCCCAGTCAGGTACAAGTGTTAGTAGCACGACGGCTGCCGGAGTAATGCCAGTCGCGCGTCAGACGTCGCACGCGCCGGACGTCCCGTGATGCAGTGAGTGACAGTGGACGATCATGGTGACCGGTGTTGGACAGCCGGCAGCGCCGGAAAAAAAGGCGGAGAGGAGGGTAAGTGAAGTTTGGGAAATGGGGTCGAGATTTCATGGCCGTCTCTTGGTCTATGAAGTTTGTGTGATTTTATTTTTTTCTTGTGTATTTTAACGAGATGAAAATATTTTCAGTGATCGCATACATATTAAAATTATGTATTAGGTAGTGCTGGATCGGTGTGCAACTAAATCGCGAGAAATCAGCCTTGAATTTTAATATAATCTTTTTTCGCGTGTTTTACGATTTTTTATTTGTAATTATATAATTAGTATATACCTACCGTGTGTAGGTACTATATATTTGTTGATGTAGGTATCTACTCTAAATTAGATACCTCGTCAAATTACTACATTTTCATTAAATTTTATTTTTACTCTGGTTAAAGTTTTAAACTTTTTTCGTGCAGTACTCAGTTTCAGTTACGCATGAATTTATTTTAATCTTTATTATGAATACATAACTACCTTCTTTTGTATTTAACATCCATATGTAGGTATATTCAAACACTAAACAAATATCGGCTTTATACAATG
>JALPQI010005949.1:0-59196 GCA_025490895.1 Thaumatotibia leucotreta | reverse complement strand
AACGTGTCAGAAAAGAGCAATATTAAAAAAACAGACTTTGAAATTTTGTGGTCATTAAAAATGCAAAAAGATGGTTATATTGTTATCATGTAACTGCCGAAAGGTTAATAAAGTTTGTTTACAATATTGATGTAATCACTAGATAGTTTAAAGAGTTAAAGCTATTGATCGCGCACGCATGGTTGCGTCCGCGCAGGGTGCGTGCGACTTTCTCTCCCCTCCTAACGGCCTCCATGTTTCAGCTCGCGGCGCAGCGTCCGCAGACGAGGAGCGGCCGCGCGGGCTCAATCTCGTCAACAAGCAAGCCGTACTTCCGTTCGTGCCGCCAGCATTCCCCCACAACGCGCCAGACAGGCTGATAAAACCGTCGGAGTACTTGAAAACAATCACGGCGCCGTGCAAGCGGGACGACGCGGCGGCGGAGCGCCCGCCGCCGCCCGCGATCAGCGAGAACACCCCCCCTCCGCCACCCCCCGCAGCCTCCTATGACAGCCCAACCGCTGGCAGCGATCAGCAGCGCGGAGCTAACCGCTGTCCGCTTGCGCTCGCCCGCGACGAAAACGCTCTCCGCTCCACCCGCCCGCTCAGTCAGTCTCCAATGCTTACCAAGCGCAGATTACAAAAGCGCGAAGATAGACTTGATAGAAGAACTGAAGATGTCGAAGGATATCACTGGGATTAAGAAGATGAAGGTGGAACGGGCGAGGAGGGAGAGTCTGCAGGATAAGGAGACGTTTACTGAGTTCACGAAGCGGTTCACGGCGGAGAACTTCGTGGATCAGGTTAGTGATTTGCTTTTTTAAGGTCGAGGTGATAATCTTGTGTGTAAACGAAAGTGACGGGAAATGCATGTAAAGTAACATTTTGAAACATAATTAGAAACATAACAGTGGACGTTATTGTTAGTAATTAGTGAAACTTTGTTAGTAATACTTCGCTTATACGTAATGAATAATCTCAAGAAGTTCATACCGTGACGGACAATTTTAAACGAACATAAAAGAGGCATAAATAAAAATGACCAAATTAATTAACTATCTAGAATTCGTAGGTAAACTTATGAATTATGCATTTTGCAAATGGAAAAGTTTAGCGTCAGTAAGTTGTCTGGTTTATTTGAATTAGTACAAAAACTTCACAAATGGTTTGAAGAATGGTTACCTAGTAATAACATAAATATGTATGTACCTAACAATATAAGTACTTACGTATTTTCAGCACAGTCGACGTCAAAAATTACGGTTTAGGTTCCAAAAATATAACACGACCTTCACGTCAAGTCAATTCCAGTAAATTTATTTTTGGCACCTAAACCGTAACGATATCTTTGACGTGGACTGTACAAAGTCATAGGCATTGTTATTTATCCACTAGATCACAGGAAAAGAGAGTACGTACAGACCTAGACTTTTGACGTCACAAGTGTTGTGACTTGACCACAAACATGCTGGCAATTGTCTACTTGATGCTCCTCAAAACAATTTTTTTTAGTACCTACCATTAGTTCGACTTTTTATGATATCATAAAACATAGTCACTACATCTCCATGTACATATATATATCAACAAAACGAGTCCAGTTTTCTCCCTGATACATTTTGATAGATCTGTAATAAAAGTGACGATTTCATTCTCTGCTTATTTGCCTATGATATAACCCAAGTGCAAGTATTATATCTATGTAAGTACGATCTTCATATTTAGATAGAATCCCAGTTAAAGCACTATTAGTACATGAAAATTAACAAAGTAGTAATTGGTCAATCTACGTGGAGTTGTCCATCTTCGTCTATACATTCCATCACTTCCGGACACTAACCCACTGCTCTATTTCCCCTACCCATTGTCCGATCAACAACAGCATAAACCACTATAAAACCCAAACACATACGTCATTCTTGTTCTAAGACAGTAACTTCTCTACATCCATAAAAGCTTAAGTAAATATGAAATAAAAACAACAACGTCCTTATCAATTTCGCGAAATGCATCGTGCATTGTATGAGACTTCTATAAAGACTAACTGACCAGTTCTCAACCTTATCTCAACGATATAAGATCTATCTATGCTCACGTAAATACCTTCATTGTAGAAGGAAATTGTTGCATGCTTAGGTAATTATCTCAAGTTAATTAATAGCGAACGTTGCTCTCGGATTTTGAATTCATTTATCTTAGGAAATTATCTCTATTAATCATGGTTTATCAAAGTGATCTATGAGTTAACTGTAAGTAGGCGTGAAATATAATGCCACCGGGATATATTAAGGAATGCGAATAGGGTAAACGTACGAGTGCTCGTCGCTGATCCAATACATGACTTACTTGACTTAAGACCCTATATCTCCTAGGGCTAAAAGAGTCCACAGTGATTTTCCATCCCAATCGGTTTTTAGTTCTAAGTAAGTCTTCCTCTTCGCCTCGCTTATCATCATTAGTATTGCTTACGACGAGCAGGGTCGCGTTTTATAAAGTTACAATTTTGCTGGTTGTCTCTCTTTCTAGACAATCCGTGTGTGCGTTAGAGAGGCAAACAGCGAAATTGTAAAATGTAAGTTTATAAAACGCGACCCTGGCTTCCATTTTTCTTGGGGATTACAATCCCATGCAGGTGTCTTATGATGGTTTTACTTATTCGTAATCGTGCTACGAGGCACTTCCACGCTTATGCATGGAGCTAGGACAGATAACAAGTTGTTAGGACGTGACGGTAACGACGACAAACGATAAATACGGGACTGTCTAAGCCTGCAGGGGACGTTTATGATCAGTAGCTACTCGTATACCATGAGTTTTCAAGTATCGATTACGTTAGGTTTTACTCAATACGTAAAGCATTCTATCGCGGTCGCACTTATTTGAACCGAGCGCGAAGGCCTGCTTTACGTATCGGGTAAAACCTAACGTAACCAGCATGAGGCCAATCCAGTTTCGGATCTGTTGACCCAGTACATGGCACCTTCAATTATGTCATTATGGTACCAGCTATTGGATTGGACACTGTCGAGCATTGGAACATTTACCTTATGATTTCTTATGAATGTTTGGCGGGCAGTAAAGTTATACATAAGTAGATAGGTAATACCCAAATAATACTCACAGATATGAATGTGGTTACTGTCATAAACAGAGATCGGACAAATGTGCGTCATTGTTCGCTATAATTAGGACATGAATCTAAAATTGATTAAATAATTAATCATTTAATTATTTTCAAAAAAATACCTATTTGACACCGGTATTCATTTATTCAACTTTGTAGTCATGCCCATATTATTACGAACAATGATGCACATTTTGTCCGATGTCTGGTTATAAAAAAAAATTAAGTTTGTTGTGTCCCAATGTGTTGTGTTGTAGTTAAATCTTATAAATAGGCTTACTAAGTAATGCCCTATTAAGTATAAGATTTTGGGGCTGCCTTTACATTGTTTATTTGTAAATCAACTGATAAGACTGTTGATCGAAACGAAAGAGGTTAAATTAATTGAAACATAGTGAAATTATTCAAAATGTAATATAATCTAAACTAAAGTAACTTAGTATAAAGTACACAGTCTCAAGTTTTCATATTGGTTTGATAAAAATTGATCCCAATATTTACATACAGTAAAGTCATACAAAACCACCTCTCAAATATTATAAGCAAACATATCATATACCTACAAGGAACGTCGCAAAATATTGTAAAAAAAAAACATTAGAGTGTCACTTTGGTTTCACAGAAATTTCAGGAATATTTTTGCAACTATAAACATGTCTGGGTCCATTTACTGTGACCACAACAGTGCATTGATTCGATAGCAAGATAAAAACGTTGTGCATAAGTTTTTGCAACGATTTGTCCAACCATGAAATTGCTGAGGCTTTAGTAAATTGATTACGTTATTCGATACAAGTGTACACTTACGTCTTGCTTAATTTATTTCGTTATTAAGTCAAAACAGTGAAGCAGCATAGTATTTATGAAACAGGATTTCTATCGTTTCTTAAATGGTGTTATTAAGGTGATACAGAAAGATTTTCAGAATATTAATGTACCTACTTATTGCATAATGAAACAACCATTTCGCAGATATAATTAAAATAGTGTATTACAGAAATATATTTTATCTGACCATTTTCCGCAACTCTACATCAAACGTGCCTATTTTGCGTGGTGCCGAACGCTGGCCAATACTTGTAAGGAACTTCACATACAATTTTACCCATGAATTTCTTCGTAGATGTATGCAGGTTTCTTCAAGATTCCCTTCCTTATTTTTTTAGTATTTTTTACTTAAACTTTGAATGTTATGCACAGTAAGTTGAAATGATCTTCGAACAAAAGTGTTTCTGTGAATGTTATCTTATGCGATATGTAAATATTTCCGTCAAACGATGTTCTGCCGGACGACAATAACCCGTAAAATGGTCAGTTGTGATACTGGTAATTTAAATGTATACTATTGCATCTCACTCAACATTAATATGTTTCCTAAGAAAATTGTAAAAATCGAGATCTTATTGCTTGATTACAAAAACCTACACGCCGGTATGACTGTAAAATGCTCAGCAAAAAAGCGAAGTTGAGTATCTGTACCAACGTAGATAGAAATATGTGGGAAGAAAAAAACTAATATCCGAAATTGGCACAAGCACACGCGGCTCATTCTTTATACTCGTAGCTGTACATAATTTTACCAGCACTGCATCGGCTGATTTAGATACTTCCTTTAGACAGTCAAAAGTTTGTGATGTTATGCCTTACGAAATGGTTAATATCTGTTAGATACCCGCGACTTTGTCTGCGTGAATTCAACGTTAGGTTTACGCTATCCCGGGGAACTATACAATTTTTCGGGGTAACAACAGTGGATGCTGTTTTGCAATAATGTGTAAACCCACATCAATTCGTCAATTAAAACTCAATTCTATAAATTACTAATTAAAGTAGACATTTTATTGCAAAATGGATGTGGGTTGACGCATTATTGCAAAACGGCATCCCTATTGATTTAACTGATCTGTAGAAAGTAAAAAACTGCTCCAAATTCAAATGTCCTACCTACTTATGGGCGGTCAATACCTACGTACTCCGAAATCCGCATCAATTTTTTGCAGCCTTTTTCTAATAACAACTATAACAAGTGGGCTTGCCAGACTATATGTCCTTCGACTATTACCTCCATACTACTTCATGATATTCGTTTCAATAGTTTGTGAAATCGTATTAGACGGTCTGCGTTACTTTAGTATTTATTTTACAAAATTTCATGTAATAAAGTAGGGTTAGGGATGATTGTTACGGAGAAATAAGCCTTTGAAAATATACTTCCCGTGTTCTACTTACAACAAAAACAACAGTGGAAGCAAAACCGATAATGATCGGTATGTTACGGAATCATTATGGATATTACGGCAATTAGTTCTGATGGTTAATTACATGTATAAATATCTTTCTGCATTCTCGCGCGAGCTTGTTAACACTATTTTTATTATCATAATTTATATAAATATTAAATTTTTGCTTCGTCACATTCCTAGATACCGGTAAAGTTTGACTTGTAATGATACCCCCTAAGGCTAATGAAACCCGACATTACGGTAAACGAATATGGTTTTATTCGTAAATGAATTTGAAAATAACGCGTATTAATTGCGCTATTGATTGAAATAAAAAAAGTACCTATATTATGTGCCCAAATTAGCTGACTCGAGCGTTATAAAAGTATGTCGAACAATTTTTTTTTTTCAAAAGTATAATATTAACATAATTTTGACGCAGGTTCTTGATAACTAGCGGTAAGGCGAGGCGTGAGACTTTCAACTACAGGATGAGAGTTCCGGACGTACCTAGAATGGTTTTCCGGTTTTTCTTTGTGAATTATTTGTCGATATTTACTAATAGCTTGTCGGTGAAGGAAACATTAAAAGCAAACGGAACCTAAGTGTTCCCCAAATTTATATTTACTCGAACATATTTGGTTTGGTTTGGTTGGAATGTCTGATAGCAGTCGCTTTCGATATAAGTAGTTACCGAGGACGTTTACGATGCTAAGGAAATGCACTAGGGTAAAGTGCTAGTAACTGGCCACTCTCCAGTAACTGGACCCATTATATAATAAGGAATTCTATGTGCTTATAGTTAGAATTCATTTTAAAATAATCACTCTCTCTCTTCCAAAATGAATTCTAATTATAAGTACATACAGTTCATTTTTATATAATTTGGCCAGTTACTGGAAGGTGGCCAGTTACTAGCAATTTGCCCTACTTTACATCTATTAAATAAGTATAACATTACACAATATCTCATTCATTTCGTGGCATGATTTCGATCCAAGACGAGATTGTGAATCATCTTCGGTAGCCAACCATTGTCCTCTTGAAAGAACTGCGTAATCCAAATCACGAAGGTAATTAATCCACTGGTCTCACCGCGAGCTACTAAGCTATGAACTATCGGCTATAAACACGAACAAAAGATACGCACGGCCCTCCCGTGTAAATAAAAGAGACACGGCGATACTCGCCCATCGCCCAGCTATCAGCTATCACCGCCGGGCGAATATAGCCGTGTCTCCTTTCTTACACGGGAGTGCGTATCTTTTGTTCGTGTTTATAGCCGATTGTTCATAGCTTAGTAGCTCGCGGTGAGACCAGTGCCATATGCACAAAAACAACCCGTATTTACCCGTTCCATGAATTGGTTGGAAAGTAAAGCGACGAAATTCAAAAGCTAACAATAACCTTATTGTTGCATTTCAAGCTTCTTTTATTTATCACTTTAATTAGGTCTTAAATTGAAAGGACAAGTAGTTCACGCTTTCTCTTGAGTTGTTTTGGCGATCACGACTTTACATTGATGATGAGTGGATGATGATGAATTCTCTAATTCCGTTTGTCTGTGATTTGTTTTTTTATGGGAGTGTTTCTGTCAAGAGAAAACTATTTAAAGTAATTTCTATCCTCCTGTATTTTGAGCTGGCTACAGCTAGAACCTTGTACATATTTGCAGTTACATTATGTCTGAGATTTGCGATATTATTTAATTCAACTACCTAGTTATTTCTATCAATCTGAGTAGTAGAGTGAGATTTAGCCCTTAGTTTTATCATTGGCACACCTTGATATATGGCACAAAACGAGAATTTGGCGATGCTTGAACCTTCCTAAGATATCCAACTGATTTAACATTAAAAATATCTCTATATATTTTAAAGAAATCTACATCACAAGATTTGTATCTTTAGATGGTCCGGACTTATTTATTGTTCCATGTAACCAATCCAAAAGCTCTCAAACCAAAACTTCACCTACCTAATTATACTCATAAACAAAAATATATAAAAAAAAACATCTTGAAATACGATCGCTCTATATACTTACTTATAAATTTCATGTCAAATCAAAGAGGTATATAAATAATACCTATAACCTATAGAAGTCAAGGAGAGTAATGTGCCTACAGTCAAGTGCAAAAATATGTATCGAAATAATCCTCTTATAAATATGTCACGATGTTCTTATTACACAGAATTAAAGTGTACTGGGACATATTTTTGAGCATTTTTATATAAACCTCATTTTGCCTTTGATGGTATAGTCCATTTCAAATACGAAGGCCCGATTTCACTCGAAACTTTCGTCATTTAATTGGTCCAATACAAATTGGCACGTGTCGTATACCAATGTATGCAATAAATATCAAAAGGGTTTGGGCAGGTATCTTTTGTTATCACTGATCCTATTGTTGACGCCTAATGACTTTGTTAAGTGGAATCGGGACATCGTATATGAAATGGACTTTACCTCTAGTAGGTATCTCAGAATTTGTTAGGTAACTGTAATACGGTCTGCGATTAATCCATACTCTACATAGTCTGCATTATACCCACACAACAGGAAGTAATCATAAAGTAATCGTAATTCGGTGGTAATTACAGTTTAGGTATCATGACATTATGAATCTAGATTAATGTTTAAAAAGTTTCATTACATCATCTCCGATCAGATCGAGGCAATTCGTGCAGTTGCTTATTTGATTAATTCGCTTGAAATTATAGGTTCAAAGATGATGATGATGCCATAATGTATAGTCAAGTTCATACATTTTTGTTTATTTTTTTAGAAAAAGGTGAACATCATAATTTAGTTGTACTCGTACCTACATATGTATGAGCCGATTATCGAGAAATAAATGTTATTGTTAGTAAAAATATTAAAAGTGGTTAACCGATGTAGGTATTCAGCTGTCCTATCGATGTCTCCTTCCACCAAAAGCGAATGCTAAATATGGATATATTTCCTACATGCCTAAATTTCTAAAAATTATTTTCGTGTTCGTGTTTTCTTCGATTACTCAACTGTTTTAAATTTGGATATTTTTAGGGCATTTCTTTTCAATATCACGAGCTATGTCAGCCATAAAAAGTGTCCAAAAAAGTGTCCCAGGAAAAATTATGCATAGGTACTTTGTATGAAGATCGAAAATAAGAATGGAAATAATGAATTTTTTATGGAAAGACTTTGGAATGAAGGAACTCATGATTCTGAGTGAAATTGTATGATAATATTCAAATTAAAGTTGATGTTGTGACAACAACAAAAAAACTAGGAATCGAAATAATTACGTCCGTATTTGTCGAACGCAAGTACGCCACTCGGCTTCAAATGCTCCAACCGATTCCAAAACAATTCAATAAAATGTACAATTCATTCCATTTCTAAATAAATGCATAAAGCAAACACGTTTCAAGTGTATTTGAGCACGTGAAGTATCGAAAACCATTCGAGTGCCGTTTCTACCGTTTTCCAATCCGCACTTTTACCGTAACTGCCAGCTTTCCAATGATACATGCACTAATTAGATCTTTACATAATGCCTCAGTTCTTACCAGATTTATTCGTTTCCTTATTATGACTAGATCTTCTTTTTTTAAGTAAGGTACTTGTATATCCGACATCTGAGCCTATTCCGTGAACCGACTTCCCATGTTAAAAGAAATGTATAAGTTTATTGATCATTACTCGTTTTTGTTTTCTCTCTACAATTAGAGTTCCTACAAGACTAGCCCCCATTAATCTAGAAAGCAGTTGCGATCACCTTATTTGCCTAAGGTATAAGTGGCTAGCTACTATGAGAAATTCGAACCCTTAATTCTAATTGGTACTACATTGATCGGAAGGCATTGGGGATTATTACTAAATAATCCTTAACCTAAATGTACTTTCTCATTAGCAGAAAAAAATACCGTAAAGAGAGAAAAATAAATGGTCATTGCATTCTAAAACACGCACTTTTAATTTCACAACTAAATTTGACTGGTAGTTTTTGGGAATTGAAATAAACACGGAACTGATACAGCGGCCCTACCGCGAAAAACGAACTTCGTAAATTTCGAGGATTTGCCTCTCTCACTCTAATGACGATTTCGTTTGAGTGACAGAGAAAAATCCTCGAAATTAACGAATTTTGATGGATCTGTAGTTATACTTAAACTTAGAATACCACGTAGAATATGTCAAAGGCAACACAGGCTATTTTGTAGTGTAGCCTGTAGATTTTTGTACCTACTATGTAGATACGTAAATTAATAGATAGTTAAGTATAGTCAACGTTTAACCTTTTGAACGCCAAGAAGCAGCCACTAAATTGGTCATCGATTATTCTGTCCAAGTAACTGTCTTTCTGACAGATAAGGTTGATTTTCGTTGTTAATTAGTAGAGATACTGGCGTATATGTCATATTTCGATGCGAAAGAGAAGGCGTTGAAAAATAAAAATTACTATGGTTTCGACTTGTTTCTATTACGAGTAATTCTGAACGTTGAAAGAAAAGTGTTCCCAATACCCCACTTTACTACCTAACTTCATTGTGGTTTGTGAAGCACGATAAAAATTTATTACCAATTTAAATTTTATTGAAAGTGCACTGTGCATTGCTTATTGCAAGTTCTGCTTTACAATACAGTCATGATACTTATACGTTTTTCTGAGTTACTGTTAAACATCCGTTACGGTAAATCTATTACTACGCATACAAGCAACGAGTAGGTAGTCACTCGTGTTCATCAAGACAATTCTCTATGGTTGCCAAGCACAGAGCCCTGAAGGGTTCTTACTTCTTATCTAACCATGGCAAATAGTTGGGGTCAAACGCAACGATGATTGTTTGCAAAGCTTTAATTTCTCATTTCTAGTACATATCTCGTTAGCGTAATAACTACTACTAAATCACTCAAAACAACGAATTTTCACAAGCATTTGATTGATTAGATCGGGTAGTTGGCATACGCATAGGTTTTAAAAATATTGGATGCCATATACCAAAGAAAAATAGACCAAGATCAACAAAGTACGAGGTGGGAAAATAAAAACAGAAATCAAAATATTTAGTAAAACATAAATAATTTGATTAGGTTTTCACAAAAAACTTCTATAGGTTTTGTTCAGATATTCCACTGTTGTACATTAAGGAACCCTGAAAATGCGCCGTTATTCTGACACGTAATGTTTCCGAGTTGCATCACACGCAATGGGCGCGGGCGCTGACCGTGGCGGTAACGGGATCCTTACGCGTATTATTAAAATAATTTTGCGATAACTGATATAAGTAAGTAACTATAACAACAACAATTCTCGTCTATATCGTCGGATCGAATACTTATTATAAAACAATTTATCAACCTCTCACGAAAAAGTGAATTTGCTCAATTTAAAGCCGTAATGAAACGAAATGAAAAAAATCATTTTTAAATATTTATAGCTTGTTTAATTTTTTTCTGTAGATATGTAGGTACAATAAATAAACTGACGGCCGACAACTTCCCAAGTAAGTAGGTAGAAAATGTAGAAATCATACAACTTCTTCACATATTGGTTAGGTATCACCTCGACCTTATCATAATTAGCCAAACCCTATTGTCACATCAATACTAGGGTTGATTCAATCACTGTATAATCCTCTAATACATTTACATGAACCCACTAACTAACTAAACGCTTAGCTTTGTACAAAGCCATTGAATCAACCCTAAGAACTGAAGCAATCAATTCGGCTGGTCGACGCAGGGTTGCCCCCAGGTACCGGAGCGCGATGCGGCCGGCAATGTCATCCCGGCCTGGAAGCGGCAAATGCTGGCGCGGAGAGCGGCCGAGAAAGCAAGGAGGGACCTGGAGAAGGAACTGGCAGGAGAAGCGGAAAGAAGACGCGCGGCGGCCGTGCCGGCGTGGAAGAGACAGCTGTTGGCTAGAAGGGAAGAAGCTGAGAATAGGTTGAGGTAAGCGTAATTATTTAAATAAAAATAGGGCTGACGAAGCTGATGTTTGTACGAAAGAGATATAATGTACGGAGAGACCTAAAAAAGAATCCGACAGAAGCGAAGTGGACGCGCGGGTGTGCCAGCGTGGGAAAGAGCTGTTAGATGGAGCTTAGGATAGTACTGACGAGGGTGACACTGGTGAGTAGAGCCGAGAAAACAAGGAAGAAGGTGCTGGCAGAAGAAGGAGACGTGCGAGTGCCGGGTTTGACTACGAGGAAGGAAGCAAAGAATAAGTTGAGGTAATAGTGACTGGAAAAAGTAAAGTCAGGGGTGAAGATTCTGATGTTGCGGCGATAAAAAGACGTGGAATAGAGGGATTGTTGAATCATTACTTAATTCTTATAGATTTACTATAATTGCTAAGCTAGAGGAATACTTGTTTGATAATGTTGAGATAATCTTAATGCTACAAGTAACTAAGAAATTTTAATGAGCTCGAGTAACATATTTACTTACCAAGGACAATATTTCCATTTTAGTTCCTGCCATTGCCAAAAAAGTTTAATGTTTCTTTCATAACTGTGTGATACCAAATAAAATAAAAACTTACTTATTCCAGGCAAACCCTGTACACCCCGAAAGTGGAAGAAACCAACGGGACGACGAACGGAGAATGGCGAGCATACCCCAACGGCACGCAGCGGGCGGTGTCCATAGACAACATCACTCTATGCTACGACACTCCTTCGCAACCTATGCGGGCACCGTCGGAAGCCAAGCTGTCTACTGAACATTGTAATGGTAAGGAAATTTCCATGTCTGGGTAAAAACCAAAAGTACATAATTATTTTGTTGTTGATTAAAGGTGCGACCGCGCCAATGCTCCAAAAACGGTGACGGTACGGAAAAAAAAATCTCAAATCGTTACAGAATTTGTCATACCTTTAGTATGGGAGTAACTAAAGTGAGAAATCTCAATTTACATACTTATTTTCGTGACATTAGAGACATACTTTTTTTGTTTCATAACTGAAAAGTACGCACGATGCCGAGTAAAATGGTGTATTACAGTCCATGATCGCATATAAAAATTAAAAGGTACACATTTACTGCAAATGACCCTTTTACCGCATGCTCCCCACACCGCTGCGTAGGTACTTTAAGGTGGATTCGACCCTATCCCTGCCGCTTATCTGCTAAAAGATGGCGCTACAATTGCACAAACACCATATTTTCGTCATTTTCTGCTAAACCGAAGATCAGAGTTAACATGTTTTGAGATACGCGCAAGGAGCAAAAAATCTAATGTACAAATTGATAGCAACCTGCACAAAATACTGTTCTTCTAAATCGCAATAATGCAAAAACTAGGGGTCCATATTGGCACTTATACAATTTTTTCTTCGAATATTTTTACTAATACCGTTTTTTACTCATAATCATCATTACTCCGAAAAAATTTTCTCATACTTTTTTTCTTACTAAAAATTATACTTCTACCTACAATGTTCATAACGATTTTTATTTCGAAATTTTGTCCTCCTAAAGTCGTCAAGTAGATTAATCTATACTCACAAAGTTATTTGAAATAAATTGTTTATTTATAAACATTTTCCCATTAGGTTCACTCTGTTGTGGTATAATTCTTCTATGAATAACATAAACTATGTAGTCATAATGGGCTTTGTGCAGAAACTGTTGTGGTTGTGACATACTCAACTTTAGCATATTTCTTTGTGGCAGATTTCGAGTTGTTCGAATATTATTCGAGCATAATTTCGATGCTCCTATTTATGATGAGCCATAATCTGGATGTGCATAAAAAGTATCGGCATAGTTTGTTTTAGCATAACAGAGAAGGAATAATTACAACCTCTCAATATAACCAAGGTAGTAGTAATATTCTATACGTTACTTACTGTGTTACTGATCTGAGTACTTTCTAGGTTGCTAAAAAAAAAACCTCGAAGACTAAGGCGGGAGCAAAGCTCCCGCCTTAGTCTTCTAACCTAACCTATCCGAGTCGGATCTGCCCCGGAAGGTTTTGTTCGCTCGCTTCGCTCGCTCACTGCAGAAATTTTCACCCTCACAGCAAATTCTGCCTGACGAAAAAGGCAAGTTTCGAACATGTGGCTACATGCCCAAAAAAAAAATGCAAATCTAATTTCTGTCTTATAACACTCGGCGTAATTAATGATATGCCAAGATAGTTTCGGACAAAATAATATTCGAAATATTGTTATTTAATCCAAGTGATGTTTCTGTCTCATTAAGTTGATGCCAAAATAGATTATACCAAGTCTGTTATGTCCTAAGCGTTTCGGACAAAAAAGTTTAGAGGGAACCCGTTTAGTACATTACCTACTCTGCCACAACCTGATTTGTGCTGGTAGCTAGTTTACAGTAATAGTACGATTTATACAGGGTGTTTTTTTTTCGACCGTTCAAATTCTACGTAGTGAATGTGTAGGTCATACTGACCAACTTTTACTATGGGGACAAAGTCGAAATCGCGAAAAAAAAATCAGCTGTTTCATACATTTCGGCCGGCGTAATGCCGCCAATTTGTATGAAACAGCTGATTTTTTTTTCGCGATTTCGACTTTGTCCCCATAGTAAAAGTTGGTGAGTATGACCTACATATTCACTACGTAGAATTTGAACGGTCGAAAAAAAAACACCCTGTATTTAATTAAACAAAAATAATTCATACATAAAACCAGTACAGATAAAAATAAATACCTATAACATTAGAATATATAGCATAAAATAAGTATAGTGAAAAATTATATAAACATAAAAGTTAGTACTAAAAATATGTATGAAAAACAATATTATGAACATAAATAATTCTATGTGATGATGATTATGAACAAAGATTATTCTAAATACCGATCATTATGAAGTTAAATTGTATAAGAAAAAATTTCGGAGTTCCAATAATCTAAGTTGCAATTTTATAAATACTTTGGCGCACCCAAAAACTAGAAAATTATGTAATTTTACCCTGTAACGCACACTACTACACCTCCCGTCAGTACCCAATGTCAGTTGTACAATCATTACTCATCAATAAACTAGATGGCGCCAGTTAAAAGAACAGCTTTTCTAAATGGTCTAAGTTCTAACTAGAGGGCGCCAATTAGGAAATGACTTTATATTGTATTGTATATTTGTGAAGCAAAACCAACTGTTGGTTTGGTATTAAAATCCCTACTTTTAACTGTACAGATATAACAACAGCTGTAGTAAAGAAGTTATTCCCGTACTCTTCGGGTAATACCTATCCGTCGCCGTTATGTACAACTCTTTAGAGTATTATATTTTTTGGTACAGCTACTTACTGGTAAATAAAATAGTTATCAAAGAAAGTTACTTATGTCCCAAAACACTAGTATTTACCGCAGCGGGTCTCTATTCGCTAGGAACAATGTGGCAATATAATTACGAGTATAGATTGACCTAAGAAATTCATAGTATTATACTTGATCAACGGCACTAGCACATATCGTGCATGACAGGAACCTTGTCGCGGCTACCCGTCCCTTTTTGATTACATTGATTCAAAAGAGATGAGAAGTTGCGAGCAGGTCACAAATTGCTGCCAATATTGTTGTACAAGATGTGCTAGGGCCTCAAGTATATTAAGTAATAAAATGTGTAGGTATTTTGGGTAGTTCTATGGAGTTAGAAGATTGAAGAAATATATACATTAGACACGTAGTATTAGACCAAATTGAATGATCTGATGGACATTTGCCGACTTGCTTTATTACCAACTACGATACTGATGATGTACTAGTGGTTTATCGGACATTTAGATTTTAGACCTTGTTGGAGTAACATTTATATTACTAAATGTTAGCCTACATACCTACTATGTTAGTCTCCAACTACCATTTTACATTACATAATATGTAAGGATAGTGTTATCCTGTCTAAGTTTACCTACATTTTCGCCTACCATCCCATAAGATGCTAATTAGATTGTCCGATATCAATTAAAAGTAGGTTAGGTACGAGTACTTACTTAAATACAAACGCAACGAAGATTTTCCAGACACAGGCAAACAGCTGGACGCTCAATTTTCGGATGCTTTATACCATATAAACAAGGTACTGTATTTCCGTTGTCAGAGAGGTTTCAGGAGTATTAGGATGCAGTGTAGTTAGACCCCCTAGAGTTTAGTTAATGTTTCAGAAGTACCTACTACCTAGGCATGTTACAGTAGCTAGCTAATACCTACTATTTTACGCGGTTTCAACATTTTTCATCACATTTGCTTTCTAAGCGCGCCATTGCTTGTGTATATTGCAGTGGGAGTAATAGAAAAGTGAAATTCCTTAGGGAATACCAATATTTCGTCTCATAACATATTCTTTGTCTGCAAGTGTTATAAAAAACAGTGTATGCATCACAATCGGTAAGAGGCATACCTACTAACTCGAGTCATCAAAAGCCCTCCGCCTACGGCGTCGGGCTTCTAACACTCTCGTTAGTGATACTGTACTTAACTCCCTAAATGCACAATGTACTATTATCGACCGCTCTGAAACATTTAGAAACCTTCTAGAGGGACTCTGTATTCCAACCTCACGGGAATGTAGGTATTTGTTTCTTGGCCACCTATTTAGTATAGCCGACGGCAATGGTCAAATGGTTGATAGTGGCTGTTTTCCTAGCTGTAGATGTTTGTCTGATAGCATTGCAACAGAATGTATTATTATAAATTTTTGAAGGTAGGTAGATAGGTACTTCTTGAACCTAGTATCTACAAAACGTACTAGAGAGGGAAAGGATACTTTCAGGCACTGTGTGCTTACCATAAGCTGCCGCTGCGTTTTTAACGCGGACTTACTTTCCATCCCGCCCATAATCGCGTCTTGGGGCGAGCCAGCCGTATAGAAAGCACCTATGTAAGTCCGCCTTAATAACGCAGGGGCAGCTCATGGTACGGCTACTGGTTCCACAGGAGGCGAGTAAGGGATGATTTGTCGACTTCTTTCTCGGTCAATAAACAAAGAGAAGACAGATCCTATGTCAGTAAAACTAACAAATATACCTATATACACGGTGTTACGCGAGCATTGCGAAAGATTTTCATCGCGAGCATTAGAAATTACACCAAAAAAAAAAAACTTTTTTTTTTTAGGCCGATTTGAATACTTTTTAACATTTCCAGTACCTTTTATCACAACAACAATTTATTTAAATTATTTATTTCAATTGTTTTTTTAAGGTAGAGGTTATTTCGTCAAGTCTATTCGTATTTTTTGATTGTCAGGCAAAAGGTGTGGTAATATTAGAACACATTGTGGTAGCATTGTAATCCAAAAGAAGTTAAATGACGAGTTACGTCGAAAAACTTATTTCGAAAAAAGGTTGATTATCTCTGAAACCAAGCCGAATCCAGGAAATTTTATATAACATTAAAGACTCTAAATATGGTCAGGAATCCAGCATTAAAATTTTTCGGAATGCTGACGTAACACCGTGTATATGTAGATGATCGTTGGATGTTCACACTGCCGCTTCATCAGTGAGGGTTTTTAATATTTTTTCTGACACTGGGGTGGTGATATGGCGTAAGGACCAACAAACTGTCAAAATAAATACGTGAATTGAATTTTCTATATATTTTGTGGTTTATTTATTCTTAAAACCATTACATTAGGAATGATGTTTTCTAAAATAAATAAACTTTTCCAAATCAATTCCCATGAAATGACTTTAGTACCTACCGTTTGGTATTCGGATTTGATAGCTGGCTGCCAAATGGGAAATATAGTTTCCCGTCTGGTAGGATGAAATGGGACTAACTTTCCCATCTCGTATCTGGATTTGGTACAAACCTGGATACAAACCGGTAATGATAAGTCCCGATTTAAAGCCAGTTACCTATTGGGATTTTAATCCCATTTCGAAGCTGGTTTGGTAGCCAATCTACTAAAGGATGAAATGAACAAAGTTCTAGTAATTTTGTTTAGTGTCAGTCATTTTGAGTTCCTGTATAGGGCCCAATCTTCAGTTCGGCGACCTTTTTCTAGTCGTCATACATTTATAAAATTAATAAACTCCAAATGTAACCGTTATAATAGCGGGACCAGATCCTGACTTCGATCGAGTCGTATTCCATTATTTAGTACCTACTGAATTTGTATTATTTGTTACCTGTTGTAAAAAAAATTGTACCTCTTCTATTTCAAAGTTACATTCAATCAGTCTGGTCCGGCCATTATAACGTTATGATGGCGGAACCTGGTTCTGAATTCGATCGATTCATATTGCACTATTTAGTTCTGAATTTGTACTATTTGGCCTGTTGTAAAAAAAATTGTACGTATTCCTATATACCTTATACCATATAAACAAGGTACTGTATTTCCGTTGTCAGAGAGGTTTCAGGAGTATTAGGATGCAGTGTAGTTAGACCCCCTAGAGTTTAGTTAATGTTTCAGAAGTACCTACTACCTAGGCATGTTACAGTAGCTAGCTAATACCTACTATTTTACGCGGTTTCAACATTTTTCATCACATTTGCTTTCTAAGCGCGCCATTGCTTGTGCATATTGCAGTGGGAGTAATAGAAAAGTGAAATTCCTTAGGGAATACCAATATTTCGTCTCATAACATATTCTTTGTCTGCAAGTGTTATAAAAAACAGTGTATGCATCACAATCGGTAAGAGGCATACCTACTAACTCGAGTCATCAAAAGCCCTCCGCCTACGGCGTCGGGCTTCTAACACTCTCGTTAGTGATACTGTACTTAACTCCCTAAATGCACAATGTACTATTATCGACCGCTCTGAAACATTTAGAAACCTTCTAGAGGGACTCTGTATTCCAACCTCACGGGAATGTAGGTATTTGTTTCTTGGCCACCTATTTAGTATAGCCGACGGCAATGGTCAAATGGTTGATAGTGGCTGTTTTCCTAGCTGTAGATGTTTGTCTGATAGCATTGCAACAGAATGTATTATTATAAATTTTTGAAGGTAGGTAGATAGGTACTTCTTGAACCTAGTATCTACAAAACGTACTAGAGAGGGAAAGGATACTTTCAGGCACTGTGTGCTTACCATAAGCTGCCGCTGCGTTTTTAACGCGGACTTACTTTCCATCCCGCCCATAATCGCGTCTTGGGGCGAGCCAGCCGTATAGAAAGCACCTATGTAAGTCCGCCTTAATAACGCAGGGGCAGCTCATGGTACGGCTACTGGTTCCACAGGAGGCGAGCAAGGGATGATTTGTCGACTTCTTTCTCGGTCAATAAACAAAGAGAAGACAGATCCTATGTCAGTAAAACTAACAAATATACCTATATACACGGTGTTACGCGAGCATTGCGAAAGATTTTCATCGCGAGCATTAGAAATTACACCAAAAAAAAAAAACTTTTTTTTTTTAGGCCGATTTGAATACTTTTTAACATTTCCAGTACCTTTTATCACAACAACAATTTATTTAAATTATTTATTTCAATTGTTTTTTTAAGGTAGAGGTTATTTCGTCAAGTCTATTCGTATTTTTTGATTGTCAGGCAAAAGGTGTGGTAATATTAGAACACATTGTGGTAGCATTGTAATCCAAAAGAAGTTAAATGACGAGTTACGTCGAAAAACTTATTTCGAAAAAAGGTTGATTATCTCTGAAACCAAGCCGAATCCAGGAAATTTTATATAACATTAAAGACTCTAAATATGGTCAGGAATCCAGCATTAAAATTTTTCGGAATGCTGACGTAACACCGTGTATATGTAGATGATCGTTGGATGTTCACACTGCCGCTTCATCAGTGAGGGTTTTTAATATTTTTTCTGACACTGGGGTGGTGATATGGCGTAAGGACCAACAAACTGTCAAAATAAATACGTGAATTGAATTTTCTATATATTTTGTGGTTTATTTATTCTTAAAACCATTACATTAGGAATGATGTTTTCTAAAATAAATAAACTTTTCCAAATCAATTCCCATGAAATGACTTTAGTACCTACCGTTTGGTATTCGGATTTGATAGCTGGCTGCCAAATGGGAAATATAGTTTCCCGTCTGGTAGGATGAAATGGGACTAACTTTCCCATCTCGTATCTGGATTTGGTACAAACCTGGATACAAACCGGTAATGATAAGTCCCAATTTAAAGCCAGTTACCTATTGGGATTTTAATCCCATTTCGAAGCTGGTTTGGTAGCCAATCTACTAAAGGATGAAATGAACAAAGTTCTAGTAATTTTGTTTAGTGTCAGTCATTTTGAGTTCCTGTATAGGGCCCAATCTTCAGTTCGGCGACCTTTTTCTAGTCGTCATACATTTATAAAATTAATAAACTCCAAATGTAACCGTTATAATAGCGGGACCAGATCCTGACTTCGATCGAGTCGTATTCCATTATTTAGTACCTACTGAATTTGTATTATTTGTTACCTGTTGTAAAAAAAATTGTACCTCTTCTATTTCAAAGTTACATTCAATCGGTCTGGTCCGGCCATTATAACGTTATGATGGCGGAACCTGGTTCTGAATTCGATCGATTCATATTGCACTATTTAGTTCTGAATTTGTACTATTTGGCCTGTTGTAAAAAAAATTGTACGTATTCCATTTCGAAATTATACTTCAAATAGTCTGGTCCCGACATTATAGCGTTATAATGGCGGAACCAGATCCTGAATTCTGTCCATATTCTGTCGATTCATATTGCATTATTTAGTACTGAATTTGTACTATTTGGTACCAATTGTAAAAAAAATTGTACCTCTTCCATTTCGAAATTATACTTCAAATAGTCTGGTCCCGCCATTATAACGTTATAATCGCGGAACCAGGTCCTGAATTCTGTCCATATTCTGTCAATTCATATTGCATTATTTAGTACTGAATTTGTACTATTTGGTACCTGTTGTAATTGAATTTTTTTTACTAGAGGTACCAAATAGTACTAATTCAGTACTAAATAATGCAATATGAATCGACAGAATATGGACAGAATTCAGGACCTGGTTCCGCCATTATAACGTTGTAAGTGCGGGACCAGACTATTTGAAGTATAATTTTGAAATGGAAAAGGTATTTTTTTTTTACATCAGGTACCAAATAGTACAAATTCAGTACTAAATAATGCAATATGAACCGATCGAATTCAGGACCTGGTTCCGCCATTATAACGTTATAATGGCGGGACCAGACTGTTTGAAGTATAATTTTAAAATGGAAGAGGTACTAA
This sequence comes from Thaumatotibia leucotreta, assembly GCA_025490895.1. Classification (NCBI taxonomy): domain Eukaryota; kingdom Metazoa; phylum Arthropoda; class Insecta; order Lepidoptera; family Tortricidae; genus Thaumatotibia; species Thaumatotibia leucotreta. The sequence continues at coordinate 38,720 of JALPQI010005949.1, read as the reverse complement.
TTTTTTTACAACAAGTACCAAATAGTACAAATTCAGTACTAAATAATGCAATATGAATCGATCGAATTCAGGATCCGGTCCCGCCATTATAACGGGTACCTCCAAATACCATTAGAATTTCGATATTTTATGTTCAGTGCCTATGAATCTGACAGCTGTTTGGACCACACGCCTATATAGCGTCGCCTGCAAAAGATCGAAAACCCTAACTTACTCGCCAACGATACAGTTAATATAATGAACAGTAGCCGTACCATGACTTTGCAAGTATCGGTAACATTAGGTTTTACTAAATACTTTAAGCAGGCTATCGCGCTCGCTCCTATTTGTAAGCGCGAGCGCGATAGAATGCACATATCGAGTAAAACCTTACGTAATTACGTATCCTTTACTTTCCAGCTCATGGCACGGCTACAGTACCTACCTACTCTTCTGTACTCTTCTGCTGAGAACGAATATTCGCTAAATCCAAATATTTGTGGCCCAAATATATGCATAGCCAAAACATAGGTTTCAATCTGCTGAGTATCGAAAGTTCATCGGCTCGTCTGTTCTTGTATCAACGTCTGTGCTAGGTACAAATTGTTTTATATCCATGTAGGAATACTTCAGTAAATAGATGACGAATAGTACCAAATACCAAAGTTTGGAGCTACTATTAACGATGTAATCGAGATAATGGGTTGCTGAATGGTTGACACATACATATTATAGTTTTTATATACATAATATATTCTTGCTCTATATTCTATACTCTGTTTGGTTAGATATTTAAAAAAGGTAAACAATCTTGCAGTATCTTTTTATTGAAAACTACAAGTAGAAAATAAGTTTTACCATATATACATAATATAACAAGGGGATAAAGTGATTTACATTGTTTTGATTCATTAGTACCTAGTTTGGATTTTTAGATGCATTTTTCAATAAAAAGATAGTGCAAGATTTTATACCTTTTTAAAATACCTAACCAAACAGAGTATAAGTAAGACAATTTTACATTTTGTTTACAAGTGTGATGTTTGTGCCGGTGATCAATTACAATTGATCACCTCACCTCGTTTGTACGCTTTTCGACCCAGCGAATATTCGATCCGGTAGCAGTCGAGCCATCCCATAATCTCGGTCACAAATATACGTCGATTGTCCAATCGAAACATTAATTTTTATTTTAGGATATATTATTATTTCTACGATTTTCTACACAACGAATATTCGATCCATAATAGCCACTCAATAGCTTTTGGTACCTGTGGTTAACAGCTGTCACTCTTATTTTACATAGGAATAAAAGTAGCAGTTGAGCCAACGGACTGCAAGATACTCCGATAGTGCGTACGTATCTCAGTTCCGATTCAATAGTGACATACGAGGTTACTAAGAGTGGTGACAGTTTTCATAAGAACTCTACCTGAACTTCACTCCACAGAATGTGATACTTTTCTGCGCAAATGCAAGACTGAATTTTCATAGTAGGGGAGAGTGGGGTATAGTGGATCCCTTTTTTTTACAAATGTTGTAGTGGTGTTATTTTTATTTGTAATTTTCTAGATACCTTATAGTCCCACCTATTTTTAGAGGACACATTTCCCAGCACAAGTATATAATTTATATATCGCTTTAAAACCATTTTCATTACAAAAAGTGAACTAAAGTTACCTCTTCAATCAAAAATCACAGAACAGTCTCTAGTTTGAGGTAAAAAAAACTAGGAACAAGACTTTTCAGGTATAATTGAAAGTATCTTCCGTTATTTAGTTACTCCAATATTAGTATCACACAGACGAGCAAATTCGTAAAAAAAGAATACCGGTCTATTAAAGCGATAAATAAAGCTAATGCAAAATATTCACCGTGCACCATTATTCACTGTACCCCACTCTCCCCTATTTTTCTGCACAGTCTGGTTGGTACTGTATGCAGATATTTTCTCGCATAATGCATTCGCATAATATAGTTTGATGTTGGTGTTGAAATATAGACCTTTTCTTTAACTCTTGTCGGTTTCGATCACCGACACTCATGTAGAAAATGCTCACTTTCATCACTTGTATTCAGTAACAATATTTATTCGGCAAAACACAGCTCAAATTATAATTACCACATTGCAGGCTGTGAAATTAGACTTTGTATTACTTACCTTCAAAAATTTTGTAAGCAGTCTTGACATGTGTTACTATTAAAAAAATACTACTGAATAATAAGTCACAGCAGCAAATACGTACCATTTACATTATTTTAGATGAACACCAGCATAATGTATGCTATCATTTATACCCTGTTGCATTCATAATTAAACATTTTGACGCCACGTTCAAACCAAAAACTTTCACTCAGACGCCATGTCGCCAAAATGTCAAAACTAAATATGAACTTTACGCAAGTGACTGTAGGTATGTATTGCTCTGTGGATGGTAACTTATATATCGGTCGGCGTTGAACCTGCAATGTCATAGTAATTGGCGTCCTAAAGGATAATGGTTGTTAATGAACAGTGATATAAGAAAGAGTTCGAAGTTACAAAACGAGAAGTTTGTCGTTTATAATATGAAGGATCCACGGAAAAAACATGTCCAGTACTTTAAAAAATCAGGACAAATTCACACCTTATCCTCTTAAAAGTAAGATAGTTTTTCCTTGAATTGACCCCTTTTTGAATTGACTAGACATGTTCTTTCCGTGGACCCTTCATATAATAATGAATGAATCCGACAAAAACAATTGAGCTGTGGCAGAATGTGGTCATCGTTTGCCTACTTAGAAATAATAAAAAACAGTTTTATAATTATTGAATGAAAAGCCTAATTTGGAATACTAACACTAACAACGCTAAAATGTATACTTGTGTCTTAATATATCTATCAGTCAATTATTGCGATTACCAGAGGAAAAATATTCTTAGTAGAAGTCTTTTACGCAATGTATACCTTCCTTCTAAAATATATTATAAGGGCGGATTTTTGTTTTGATGTCGTATTTTTAAATTTTCCAAATTCGGACTTTTTTATTTTTTCTACTCAGTATCACGAACTCTTTCGATCTTTACAGAAATAAAAAGTCTCCCAAAAAAAATTCCATCGAGTTACTATTTTTCATACACTTTTTTCGACTGTAACTCAGTGGAAAAAATGTATGTAATTTTCAGGACACTTTTTTCTGCTAATGAGGATCGAAAAGGCTCGTTATTCTGAGTAGAAAAACAATCCAAACTTAGAAAATGTTAGAAATTTAGAACTAAATAAAAATCCGCCTATGATTGACTTTACTTTGAACTTGACAAATGATTTTTTTGCATTTGATTTCAATCTTGTCACGTTGTCAGTCTTCGTAATATAATTTTCTTATAATACATAATTATTATAATAATGTCGAAAATTAAACAGTATATTTCCACTAACATTGTACTTAATTAAAAACATATGAATGTTTCTTGTCACCAAGTTCAATACCATTTTCTTGAAACGTGTTCCGTTACATTTTCATTAGGTTTTTTCCGCTGAAGTATCTTCCCAATCTTCAACTGCATTTCAATATTCAACTGAAAAAATATGATTGTATAAATGTAAGTATGGTTGCGAGATTTACTCGAATGTCACTTTAACATTGACTTTATAATGTCATGTCATTGTCATAGATTATTTACATTTTTGATCTCGAATTCTATTTCAGAGCTTAGGGTCGCCGTCGCCTATTACGGCGTGGATAACTAACTATACAGGGTTACTTTATCACCGGTACAATACATTTTCCCACATAATTGGTATCGATAATATTATCAAATAGAATTGACATATTCTTTTTCATTTATTATTAATTTATCCTTCATGCAAATGTAAAATAATGGGCTCACTAATGACAAGACGTAGAGGGCGGCGGAAAGGGGTGAGCGACCTGCAGGCCGGCGCACGAGTTGGCAACATAGCAGTTATCTTTCGAATATCTCGGTGACTAGGTAACGGTCAGTCCCACGGTTGACGTAGGTGTGGGCCCGCGCGCCGTATCGTACTACCTTCAGTAGGAAATTGCTCGTACGAAATGGTTCGTAGTTATTTTCTCATTGGGGAAAATACAATGGCAGCTCAGCGGCTATACGCTGAACAAAGTGTGCCCCACCTGAAAAATGCCAGTGTTATGACCAGCCAGGTCAACAGACTTGACCCCGTGTGACTTTTTTTGTGGGGTGAGGTGAAACGGCGGGTATACGTTGAAGGGGCCCAAAATTACGAAGTCAAATAAAAAGTGCATTTTGATGAACTCAAAAGTGAAAACTACAGACTTGTGATGGGAAATATCGAAGGAAACATTCATGTAAATTAATTAATAAGTATTAGAAATGGACTCCATTAATTAGGTATGTTTTTTTGATTCCAATCATTGTACATAAAGTTGATTTCAAATTTTGAAATACGCCTCAATGAAGAAAGTTTCTGTCCTACTTTGTAATTTCATCACGTTTCCCAGACATAATTTAAAACATTCGACAAACTTCACACACAGAAAATTCTTTATTTTAACGGTCCTAAGCCTGTGCAAGTATGAAGGAGGATTTGGGATCTAGTAATATATTTTTGCCAAGTCATAATTATAAGTTGATACCCGGTGCACATTAACGCCGCCGCTTTTCCAACCCGCCATGCCGCGTGCGATGACGTTTTAAACAAACAGTTGCCAGTTCATGTGTTTTGCTAGTTATGCACATTGATAATGCGCAATGCGTCCAAATTTCCTGTTAGGTTTGCGGATAAGTTCAAACATTGGTATTTCAGATTTTTGTTCTAACAAAAAATGCTAGTATTCTGTAACTTGGACTACTATATATTATGTATGCTGATTTTTTGATTATATATATATATATATATCAGTGAATGCACGTAAACCATGGAAACATCCTGTCCGTGCAATTATGACCCAACGCAAACTACTCTTGAGTGGGCGTTCCTAAAAAACTACTCCTGCATTTTTGAACGATAATCGATATCTATTTTATGTGATTTACTAAATTTAATGACAGAAAATACAGAATTCTAATATTAAATAAAAAAATATAACAATTTTTTTCAGCTATACTATTTTAATGATCTATAAAATTGTGCAATATGTTTTAACTGTTTGGCTGTTGGGACCGATTACCTTAGCCCATCTTAGCCTTAGAAAACAATTTTACTTTTATGCTCTAGAACATTCGCGCTAAGGAAAAAGTAATTGTAGATAATAACTATATTAAATTTAAAACAAATTGAGCAGATAACAATTACTGTAAGTCTTATAGTTGGGGGTATACGAGGCTTCAAAGCATGCATTTATTTTCTTAACTTAATGAAGGGCAAATTTGAAATGTCGTATCTCTAAATCTATACAGTGTGTAAATCTAATACGGGCGATCAATTAAACTAGGCATGGGATTCATTAGTGTAATCATGGATTACAAGGTTTTTTTAAGTTTCACTTAATTATGACCCCCCAGAATTTTTTTAAGATTATCGAAGCAGCAATGTAGGTACGAACATTTGTTATTCTTGATATGGCAATTTCCTATCTCACATCAACATTTTCCCGAAATTCGATACCCAGAAGAACGGATGCCAAATTTATTATTTGACAATCGATTTGTTAACCAAGTTTTCATAAATCCGATGCTAAGCGATATCGAAATCTCATTTTACCTTATATCAGTAACCAGAACAACTTTGTATAATACACATAACGTATAACAATAATAATGCATAATATCCTTAATTATAAAGACAAAATTAACATTTCTGCAGTGAGCGAGCGAACAAAACCTCCCAGGGCAGATCTGACTCGGATAGGTTAGGTCAGAAGACTAAGGCAGGAGCTTGCTCCCGCCAGAGTTGGGCATTATCTAGATAATTAGTTATCTAGATAACTATTTTAAATAAAATCATCTCAAATGAATTTATTTGAAGATAATTCAATTGCAAATATTTTAGTTGTCAACTCTTTTATTTAGATAAATTATCTAGATGAAGATAACGGGCCTCGTTTGTTCTTGAAGTAAGCTCATCTAAAACGTCAGGTCAAACAGTCATGTTGGTGGTGCTGCAGATGCAAGCGCGAGCGTTCCTGCAGCCCACCGTACAGCACAGCGGCGGCAGACGGAGAGGTTTTTTAGTGGGTAAACTCGGGGTCCCATCAGCCCGTAACGAGGAGTCCCACATAACCACCCGGGTCCGTCCCCACACCCGGGTGGTATGCGTAACGCATTTTTCCTCTCCTTAAAAAAAAAAAAAGTCAAACAGTCATAATGACATTGTCATGCACCTATACCTAAACTGGACTGAGTACCTGCTCATTTTTGTTAGTCAATAAAAATTCAATATCAGTGAGCACGACGGATACATCTCTGTAATAAAAAGAGACTAGTGAAAATGGTCCGAGTGAGACTACCTAGAGGATGGTGTCTCAGTTACACAAGTTACCTGTATAAAAAACACATTAGGGTGGCTATGATTTGGGCCGGTATGATTACGTCTATGGTTGCAATTTCAGTATTTAATTAGTTAAACAGTATTTAGTGGGCATTTATATGGAAACAGCTCGGTCCAAGGCTCAAATGGCTGCTGTTTGAGATTACGAGTGTTAAGTTCTACCAAAACAATCAAAGACGCGATCAGAAATAATCTTATGGTTTTAACGATGCAACATATAACATCAAACTTTCACAAATTGCCAAACACACACAAATTTCACAAATGCCTGAATACCCTAGACTAGAACATCCATACTCACAGAGGATCATTATGAAACCGCGAATTATAAATGCCTCCAAGTTTTTCAATTTACGTATAGCTCACCACGGGAGAAGTACATTTCTAAGAAATTTGGGAAATAAAGAATTAATTCCCACAAACATACAATTTATATAGTATTAAGTAGTGTCACTACTTGGGATAAAAATAAAAACACACATCAAAATATTTAGTTTATAAATAATTTGATTAGAGTTTTCACTATGACTTTAAATAAAGCAGGATAGAGGCCAACTTCTCAAGACAGTATTGTTTAACAATAGACAGATTTTTAGTAAAAAAGTGTCAACTCTCATAGATCGTAATGTTACTATGGTCACCGTAATTAAAACGAGATGCAATGCCCTAATATGCTTTCTCTGTCGGTCACACTTTTTTTGTCGCAGTACTCAGTCCAGTTTAGGTAAAGGTCCATGGACAATTGAACATTGCTCATGAAGTAAACTTAAGTAAAGTTAATTCATCTTTTATTTCAAACGTCAAATAATTTATTTAGATAAAAGTTCATTCATCTAGATAAATTCAAAATAACAAATGAAGGATTATTTAGTAATTGAAATAAAAGATGATTTAGTTATCGATCCGGTTATATGTAAATAGATAATTTTTGCCCAACTCTGATCATCAGGCCTATCTAGTGGTATTCGACCCAACTGCTAATCCTAAAAAGCCAACCTAGCATATCATTATCAGAACCAACTCCGAGTTCCCTCGAACTTCCTCCAAGTTCATCACCAGACCCATCTTGTGGTATTTGACCCATGTTCACAAAGAGGATCCTCAAAAGTGAACACAACATATCATTATCTCAAACAAACTCCGAGTTCCCTCTCGGACTTTCACCAAGTTCATCATCAGGCCTATCTTGTACCCATGCTCACCAAGAGGATCCTAAAAAGCTAACAGAACATATCATTATCTCAAATTCAAACCAACTCCGAGTTACCCCAAACTTCCTCCAAGTTCATCATCAGACCCATGTTGAGTATTTGACCCATGCTCACAAAGAGGATCCTCAAAAGCCAACACAACATAATATATCATTATCCCAAACCAACTCAGAGTTCCCTCGTACTTACTCCAAGTTCATCACCAGGCCTATCTGGTGGTATTTGACCTATGCTCACCAAGAGCATCCTCAAAACCCGACACTACATAATACAGCGTGTTTTTCTTCATATGCTATAACTTTAAGGGAAGCTTATTTAGGTCAAATATAATTAATTTCTCAAAGAAACTAGTGTTTTAACTCTTACCGTTATTAAGTTATTAAAAAAATAAGTTTAATCACTGAACATGTGTATTGCAACCTTTATTACATTCTAATGTTACTTATTTTGACATGTGCCGTCAGTCACCTGAGATTAACTTTTATTTTATTCTTAAGGTTCTCTCACACTTACCATTTCATTTATTATGTATGAAAACAAATAAAAAATTTTTTTATCGAATTTTCCAAAAGCCGATATACCAGACAACTTCTATTAATGGCCCAAGTAACCTGTCTAATTTATCGCAAATCGAAACGAACACCCTGTATATCATTATCTCAAACCAACTCCGAGTTCCCTCGTACTTACTCCAAGTTCATCATCAGGCCTATCTTGAGGTATTTGACCTAACTGCTCATCCTACAAAGCCATCGTAGGATATCATTGTCTCAAACCTACTCCGAGTTCCCTCGAACTTCGTCCAATTTCATCATCAGGCCTATCGTATGACACGGAACCCAACTGCATACCAAGATAATACTAAAAAGTCAACATAACATTTATCGATGTCAAATCAACTCCGAGTGCCCTCGTATTGCCTTCGAGATCAATCATTGTCAGGCCCATCGGTGGAATCACATGGGCGATGAGCGTTCCTGACTCAAAAAACCTGCGTTAAAAAAACTGTCCACATTACGTACTTACGCAATAAACTATAAAAATTTTGAATCAAACGACTTGTTTACTTACTACTGACTACGTAAAAAACTACAAACTACTGATTACTACTGAATAATCTAATCTAAAAAAGATTGGAAAATATTAGATAGCTAAAAATCAATCCTTATTTTCATCTCTATTCCGTAAACCTGGTTAAACTTACTTAAAACAAAGCACGTGGTCACGGTAATTAACGAAACCAACATTGTCCCACCTCTAATGGTACACGTGCTTCGTAAGAAAGGAATAGCACATTGCATTTTTGATTTGATGAATGAGGACAAAAGTACTATGAAGTATAAATAAATAAATATCTTGGGACATCTTACACAAATCAACCTAGTCCCACGGTTAGCTCAATTAACTATGTCTCAATTAAGTATAACTTTTCTGCGGTATGTAGTTCCGTCTATTTTTAAATTAGAACTTCTTGTTGTCTTTGCATACCTATTCACACAACACATGGACATTTTAAAGAAGTGAAATGCACTTTTTCGACTTTTTTATTGCCAAAAACGAGCGCTATTTACGGGTCTGTTACTTAGTCGCATCGCAACTGAACAGGCACGACGAGCGCCGCGTCTATATCAGTGCGAGAAATATAACGGCTGGTGACTGCGAGTCGCCTTATAACGAGCGTCTATAGGAGGTGGTCTGTGACCAGCAAGAAATGCTACCCTTTGTTTACGAGTAGGAGCATATTATTAATTAAAAATAAAAAAAAAATACTAAGTAGTAGATTCTGAAGGTGCATTCCGACCAAACGAACATTCGCTATTCTAACCCCCCACTCTACGAAATTCGATCGTTACACAAAACGTAACGGTTGATTTGTGTGAGATGTCCTAATATAAATATAAATATAAAATATAAAACGTGATTGGTTGATTTCGTAGAGCGGGGGATAGAACAGCGAATGCTCTTTTGGCCTGCATGCACCTTAAAGGGTCAACGGATTGAAAATGGTGATGTGTTTTGATTGGCCAGTTTGAATGAAATTATTTGGAAAACTGTACAATCTATATAGGTACATAAATTAAATCTAACTAACCTAACCTATACATATCTAAGATTGGCCCTTGTGGCATTGTAGCGAAGATGCAGGCGGCATTTCCTCGTTGTATTGCAATACTTACGCGTTGTTCGAGCAAGTCGCCAGCTCTTTGGTCTTTAGTAACGGTGGAAATCATAAATATATATCTACAACGTTTTTTCAGTACTTTATTTTTATATTTTTAAGTAGTTTCCACACCTTCCACCTTACGACTATAGATAGTCTATAAAGACCTTCGTGCTATCCATGGAAAAACTTGGCATCATGTACAGTCAACCAATTGGAACCCTAGGCCACTCAGGAACCATGTCAAAGTAACGTTATCAATCAGATTGTAAGACATTTCAAACGGCTTTTCATTTTGACATGGTTCTAGAGTGGCCTAGGGTTCCAATTGGTCGAGTGTACCTATATGAATTTTTTTTTTGTGTAAGGCATGGATTTCGTAGAAAAAAATATTTTCTTTACTATAGCTTTTTTAGCAATATATACACTTTACCCATTGTAATTAAAAATACTCAATTGCAATATTCATCATTAATCCGTGTAAAAGTACCAAAATAATATGCTATCTACATGCGACCATGTGCCGCTTACTCTATACACGCTCATACAAAAAGTCGCGAATGTGATATATTATTGGCCGGTACAGTAGATTCGTTATAGTGTGATCAACCCAAATCGGTCAGTATAGAGATTTTGGAAACCATAACAGATAGCGAAATCTTGTCTTAGGAACCATGAGATCGATTTTAGTAAAAAGAAAAACTGCATTCATACAATTACAAAAATACGTGTACTCGGTCCAGGAATCGAACCAGGACTTTTTGAAAAACAAAAATTTGTTATTTTCATTTGGACATCGGTTGTGTAGCTCTTATTAGTTTAGGGTAGTAAATGTTACTAAGAAACATGCATAATATCTAAAACTTATAAAAATTAATTGTTTTTTAACAATGGAGTTTTATTTTTTGACTTTGTATGGGGAAGTAACAAACCATGAATACCGTGATAGATATCGAAATCTGTTCTTAGGAACCATGCCATTATTATTAAATCTATAAACGAAGCCATGTAAGTACTTACATGCGACCTTACTGAGCCCTGGTTGGACAAATATTTGCTTGCTCCTATGCGTTTGAACATTTCCGGTTGCATCAGTTGCGTGAATTTCGTCCGTTTTAATATTCTCCTGAAATTATTAGGTACTTCATTTGTGGAAAAGAATTCTAAAATGTTTGACTCATAAATGACATTGACTTAGCGGTGACAAATTACCAAAAATGTTTGTTGTCACTAACCAAAAAGTATTTTACGCGTCCATATAAGTTTAAATTACATAGGTAGTAGTCAGCCTCCTAGTTGACCATACGAAGCAGAAGGTTTCGGGTTCGAACCCCAGCGAAGGGATTATTTTTTGTATTTTTTTATTACAAATATTTGTTTCTTGGTCGTGTCTATCTATGATATTTAAGTACGAGAATCTATATATTATGTAGTTATCTATATATTATAATAGAATATTATCGCCTATTCTTATTACCCACAACAGCCTTAAATTAAGCTTACCGTGGGACTAGGCCGATTTGTGTGGGATGTTCCGAGATATTTAATAGTTTATTGTTATTTATTAATAGCCAGTAATTGTATATATTACCTCTTGGATTTTAGATATCGTACTAAAGAACTTAGTCCATTCTTCCACACTGTTGTACAAGTTACGCTAAAAGAGAATTAAAGCGAGCGGCAAAGTTTGATAACAAATTAGGTAGGTACCTACTGACTGCAATTCATAAATCCACTATAATTATTGTCTTTTGAGATCTGGCCAGGCGAATCTAAGGATCATATTTTACCGGATATTTTTTTTTGATAAAAACAATAACAACATACCTATTTTATGAAATGCCCTAACTTTGAATAATCCATCTATTGACCGAATATATTACTACTTAGTGAGGTAATTTAACTAGCAGTTTTCAAGTGACATCTGTGATGGATATGGTTAAGCTTACCTTGTCATCTGCCTCCATGTCAGTTTTCATGGATAGTATTATTCACGCACATATACAAAGGCAAAGAGCGAAATTGTATCAATTTTCAAATTGATAATTCAGAAATACTATACCACTTTTTGGACTTTTTTTTACATACGCGCAATCTACGGGATACGTACAACTTACTATCAAGGTTCAAAATTACAAAAAGTCTACTAATTAACAGAGTTAATGTCGACAAATTTGTATGAAAATCTCACAGGGACATCCACCTTAACATACAAGAATTTGTTCGGATAAACGTCATATGATTGCTACTCGTAGGTCTTACCTACAGAAAGGATGAATTGTTTAAGAGTCAGTTTCAAATGAAATAAGAATGTCAATTTCCAACTAAGTTGACAGTCTTTGTTAGCTTCCAATCCTTATAGGCATGTTTAGGTATTTATATATGGAGCAATGACATGTTACCATAATATTGTATGTTTTTCTATATTGTTCATGTTTTCTGTATAATCTATGTGATTCTTCCGTGAGATGTTTTTTATTTTATTTTTTAATCACTATCTCACCTTTATTTGGCTGTTTTATAAAAACAAACAGGATCGTTATGACCAGAATAGCAGACAATGAGATAACAGATAATAATTATACCTACCACCATTTGTACACTGGCCTGTTACCGCGAACATCGAAATTCGCAAATTTCGAGGATTTTTCTCTGTCACTCTAATGGCGCCTTCGTTGGAGTGACAGAGATAAATATCCGAAATTTACGAACTTCGGAGTTCGCGGTAGCAGGCCTGGTCCTCAATGATGTGGAAATGGTTATAACTCGATTGGCGTGACCGACGGAATAATCGCACAGAACCCATGAACTAGTTAGGTTACCCGTAACGAAGCCCCCGTAAATAAAGGATATACTTCTTTTCAGGTCTTACAAATGGTAAGCACGAAGACGAGGAAGTAGACGCGAAGATAATCCCCTGGCGAGCGCAGCTGCGCAAAACCAACAGCAAGCTGAATCTGCTCGAATAGCTTAGTTAGGTTAAGGTCTAGCCAGAGGGTGCCCCGGAGTATATAAACCACTAGAAATAAAGAGACACAGTGTGAGAATTTTGGTAGTCTCTGAAGCCCAAATAGCTCTCTTAATAATGTCGCCGCTAGATTTTGGAACCCTACTGACTTTAGAAATATGGAATCCACAATAGATGCCACAAATTATCTATTAACTGAGGGCATTCTAGTGTAAAAGAGATATCATGACACCTTTGGTCCCAAATAAGTAACTTTACAGGAAGTATGGCGACATGGTCCTTGAGATACTAGAATTTACCTAATGTTCTTTGGGGTAGCCGATGGCGTATTATAAACCTACAACGGTGACTTTTATCGCACGTTATCTATCGAGTAGTGATAAGGCCTTGATGAAGGAAACTTAGACATCCGCACTTTATCGAAAAGTTTTCACAACGTCCAAGTAAATAGTTGAAACATCAAAAATATAACAGCATTACGATATTTTGTTAACAATCTTCAACATCATGAAGTGATGAATGACTGACAAGATTTAAATGGTCATTAGGCTCAAGATTTCAAGTAATATGTTCACAAATCACAAACAATGTAACTTGACCTATTCTCCTGATTTGGTTTAATTTTATCTCAAAAAACATAAGAAAATAAACGAATGTCCGTTCGTTTTGGAATTCATATACATGCATAGTTTATTATTTGCTATTCGATGAAGAGTATGGCTAGGTTTACTTTATCTTGGCATAGCTTAGGTGAAATGCCATAAAAGCATTGTATAGCCGACACGAATACTTTTAAGATTTAGCAGTGGTCCAAATATTTCCATTCATTCCAAAATTTAATCCAAATTCTTTCCATGAAGAGTTTTGATTAATTAAAATCTTCATCAATATGACTTAAGGATTGGTGTGTTTATTTCAAAACTTGATTACAAACATTTTCGTTTATAGAAAAATATTTGTAAGTTAATCATAGTTTATCTATTTATAGAGTTATCCGATGTAAATAAATTCCTAAACTCTGTAATTAAACTTTTTCATACTATCACTAAAATTAAGATATAATTATGTTATTGGAAATTTAATTTCTGTGTATATGAAAAGAGATACTTGTTTCTTAAAAAATACTTAATCATTTCTTAATTAAAATTATTTGTAGACCAAAACATGAAATTATCGGCTTTAAATGTTTAATGGAACCCTGGGTAACCAAAATTACTCTTTAAATTAAGAAAAAATATTTAATAAAGATTAACTTCTAAGAGTTTTCGAAAATGCAAGTGATACCATGGTTGCAATATTAGAATTAAGCTTAGTTTGAGGGCTTTGCCGACTGTCTTACGAGGTTATACGTCTGTAGCGTTTGTATTGTGTAACTTTATGTATGATAAACGATTTATGTTTTTTGTTAATAAAATGCTGTTGCTTTAATATTCTTTTAATCGTTCCCTTTTTAGCCATTTCATTAAATGAAGGCCATAAACGGCAAGCATTCAGTCAATCGGTAGTGTAATCTAGTAATTTGAGTTCGAGGCCAACGAAACTACGACAGATGCGTTATTGTCAAATCCGTCAAAGTCTCTTATGTCATTGTCAAATAAAGTTTTCAGGTTTCCACAACCATTTTGTTTTTTTTTTTTAATTTATTTATTTAAAATAATTCCTAATAAAAACATTATATACCTACCTGTGTAATGTTTGTACGCCTTTTTGTTTAATATGGCTGTCACAACTAGGATTTTCTTAAAAACACGTTCTCTTAACTAACATTGATATTCTCAATGTTAGTTAAGAGAAAAGAATTCTCAATTCTCTAATACACATCCTTGTGGTACACCTTTATTTTTTCCAAGTTTTGGTAAATAATTTGCAACACCTAGTCTTCGTCTATAAATTTACATTACGTATTGCTGTATATTTAAATAGTATAGAGACTCATTAATTACATATAAATACCTACTTATTTCGGTCATAATTTTATAGCCACCTATAGAAGTTTGAACTAAAAAGTAACACAACCACTTTTTTAGTTTTTTCATGTTTACGAATCCAAACTACGTGAGAGAGTATTTCAAAAACAAGAACAAAGATTTAATTAGGTATATCATACAAAGTCTTACATATACCTACTCTCTCACTGCATTAGTAAAAGTTTTATTACAACTATTAAAAACCGAGTTTCGCAAGGCCTTTCGGAAAGTAAATCGAGTCGTAAAAAGCATTAAGCAATATCAGTCGCAAAGTAACGACAGCTAAAACATTTCCATTACTGCAGTAAAATATCGAATTTATTACTTCAATGCAACTCGAGTAACGAGATCTCGTAAAATCACTTTCAGAAAATAGCTGGTTTGGCCGGAAAGTTTTATAATAAACGGCAGAAAGGCTTTGATATGACTAAATGTCAGCCGTTATCAATTAAAGGTCAGAATGTTGTTTGGTGTTGTGTGCTCTTTGAATTGTAAATATAAGTAGATTTTATCCTCCAAGCCTCACAGTGTAGCATAATAATTACGATTCTATGTGTAATATCGTCGGCTGACAGCCAAAACTCACTATACAAAACTCTCTTACTTACTCACTACTCTTAGCAACGTCGTATGTTAATACTGGATCGGAACTGAGATAGGACCTTAATTTCAAGTAGGTATTCGTTACTTAGTGAGTTTTGGTTGTCAACAGACGATATATTCCAGTCAAAAACACCACGTCACACGAAGTGGCAAACTAAACTAGACCTTTAGGTATTATCAAACCGCGATTAGAATGGGATTCGAAAGTATAAGTCAAATTAGGATATATTCATAGTTAAGTATACTCATATATTCGTAGTCCACTTAGACTTACAGACAATAGATTAGATTAATTAATCACTCACAACAACATCTATAAACAACTTTTTTCCTGGTAAATGTTGTGTCAACAGTACTTTCAAATCCCCTTTTGATTCCGACTTGATAATATTTATGTGGGTCTATACATCTTTGTGGTCTGTGACTTATTAAACAGCCTTTGGCGTTGGACTTGCAATGCCGGAATAATATTGCTCGTTAGGGACGAATACTCATTTTTATGACATTTATTACATATAATAATCACATCACGGTCGTTCTTCTCAATATAAAATCAAATTATCAGTTTGTAAACCAATAATTAGTATTTGTTGAACTCTGATAACTGATATGATAACACGATTTACTATTTTTAGGACCGATATTTTCTTTGGTGGTTCTCTTTGCACTAAGAAATATTAACGCCGAAAAAATCTCAGTTCCTGTTTCTGATATATACAGCGTCATCCAAAACTTAGTTGGGCCGGTGTTAAAATCGGTTAATATACAAATTTCTGAAGATGATGATAATAATAAACATGACTCTATATCTCAAAACCTAATTGATCCACGCGATGAAACTGTACATGGCAATCAAGATAACAATAAAATGCCACTGACAGAATATAACCAAGAAAAAGCTGTAGAGGACGTTATACATAATCTACAAGATTCCGATATTTTAAAGAACATTGAACCGCAGGACAACACATTGCAAATATATAATAGAGATAGTGGTAACGAAACATCACTTTCAGAGGATAGTGAAGAAACAATAATTTTACAAATTCCGACATCTTCCGAATACCAACAAAACAGAAGGAATTTTGACACAAAAACAATAACTGATGACCGTTTCGCTAAGTATAAGCAGTTGCAACAAAAAATAGGAGGGCTATTGAATAAAGAACAAATTTCTGATAAAACGAAGGGTTTGATAACTGACGCGTTCGATAAAGTGATAAATCAGATTAATGGAAAGTGTAACATGTCGCCAAAGATGAATCGCAGATTAGCCAAATCTGAAAAGGCAGCTATAAAATCAATGTTGAAGTTGTACAAAAACCAATTTGATAAACTAATTGATGAGTACCACAAATCAGACGAGAGTAAAACATACGAGAGTAAGGAGAACTATAAATTCCTTGCTAATTTACGTGAATTATTTTTTGATATGCATAATACTTTCCAAAATTTTACCAAGTTGCATGACGTGAATTGTGAGATTGTCAAGGTTGGTACACATAACAAAATTAAATCTGAAAAATACGAAAACTCTTCTGCTGTTGATGATAATATACTGGGTTTGCGCCAGGGAAATCAATCTAGTACATGTAAATTTCTTTCAATCTGCCCCTATGAATTAAAGCTGTATTTATCAAATTTTTCAACTTATCTTTTCAATACGATCGGGCATGTGCTTGATAACTATATCAAAATGTACTTAGTTGATGTTTCGCAAGAAAGCAGTTACGAACAAAAACTTTTTATGCGGGTTATGACTGCAGCGAAAAATAAAGTAAATAAGAAATTCAACGAAACATTTTCGAAAGGAATTTATAACATCGATGTGGATTCCAAATCAGACATCCACGGAAAAGTGGCAATAGTCAATGAATTCATTGACACAACTGTAAAGCAGGTTAAAAAGTTAATGAATGATGTTGTAACAGAAGAAGGGGAGATATTACCGGATAAAATTAAATCTACAGTAAAAACAGACATAATGATGAACACAGACGTAGAGTTAGATAATACACGAGAAAAAGTTAAAGCTAAAATGTGTAAGTCATTTGAAACGTGCTACGGGAAAGATAGAAGGAAAATTGCTGAATATTACTGACTCTAATTTAAGACATCAGTTATTGTCGTAATAGAAATACATCCAATGTAATAGAATTTAAAATAATTAAATGTAAAAGTAGAGTTAGTTTGCAGAATAAATAAATAATATTGACTCCACTCCAAGCCTTAGCTTGAATCGTGTTAATTTTTAGGTCTTTACCTATGAAATTGCCGTTTTTGGTCACTTCGGCGACTTTAGTTGGTCCCTAATTTTATTATGGCCGTGTGGTGACGGCAGTAAGAATACATTTGTCACCACCCTAACACTTCCTGCGGGTGTCGTAAGAGTCGACTCAGGGATTGAAGTGTTACTGACCATTTGATAAAAGATTGATGATGGGCAGCATCATCATCATAGTGGACACATTACTGCGGTCGCCAATCCGCTTGCCGATTATGGGAATTTACCTCCTAATGCGTCTACACGCATAGTTAATAGGAGAGGCCTACATCTTGAAGTGGACTGAGATAGGCTGATGATGTGGTCATAATGACCCAATACGAGGGGCATGGGGCATGCTGAAAGTTTCTAGACTGACTTAGAGATCACTCAGTGTACAGAAACAATTATTTTCTGAAAATATAACTCCTTAGTATTGTTTTTAAGGTATAATTTATTTGGTTAGCATCTCTATTTTAGGATTTCATGCCATTTGAAAATTGTGTGTCGGGTGATTTTACAAATTTTACCCAAAATTGTTATTCTGTACCATTTTTACACTACTTTCAATATGGCCTTACTCAACGATGAAGCAGAAATGAGTTTAGATTCTTAACCCCATATTCATAAACGTCTGCTAACTTAACAAGCCGCCAATAATCGCTTGTCCCTTTTGCTCTTATGGACACATTGTTAAGACCGAAAGGGACAAACAATTATTAGCGGCTTGTTAAGTTAGCAGACGTTTATGAATAAGGGGGTTATTGGGTAATAAAGCCCAGTTCTTGTACAAATGATTGTAGTAGTTTTCACAAATTGTTTTGCTTACGATTTTTTCTTATGGAGGATTATAGAGATCAACTTTTTTTAACAGCCGTCCCCTGATATCAAATCGCTCTAATATGTTAAGTCATAGAGAATTCATAAAAGGTTTTATGTCAGGAAATTCGGACATCCTTAGGTATCCATGCAACTCACAAGAAAAAAAATTCCTTAAAAAATCTATAGTCTCAATGGACTACCCAAACCAAAAATTTCGTAAACGGAAAATTTTCATATAAAATGTGAACTAATAAAAATGGGCTGTGAGCTTGGGTCAATTGTATTAAAAATTTGTAAACATTATCATAAAGAGTTAAGAAAGGCGATACTTAAAACAAAAACGGCATATTTAATAAAGTTTCCTAGTATCTAGAAACTTTCAGCATGACCCTTCGTATATCCACTTTGTTTTTTTTCTGCATGCCGGGTGAAATATATATAATAATTAGGTACACAAGTTTAAGAATAATTAATCTCTACAGGCCAATTTAACGACAATGCATGTAAAATTATACTTAAATGTTAAAGTGGATGTAAACCTTTTCCAAGCCCCAAGAAACTATCTAACAGGTTTTTTTTATTGGTCATTTATTTTAAGACAAGCTACGTATCTCTAAAGTACAATCAATAGAACCTAAAGTTATGAAAGTAAGTTTGAAGTTTGCGTTCACATACCTGCCAATAGAATTTCAAACTCACTTGTTTTTATTTTTGACTGTTGCTATGTAGAAAATATAAGATTGATGACATCTAGTCAGTTGTCACAGCTAAATTAGGCACTGGTTTCACTGCGAGCTATTAAGCAATGAACTATCGGCTATAAACACGAACAATAGAAACGCACTCCCATGTAAATAAAAGAGACACGGCGATACTCGCCCAGCTATCACCGCCGGGCGAGTGTCGCCGTGTCTCTTTTTTTACACGTGAGTGTGTATCTTTTGTTCGTGTTTGTAGCCCTCATACCTTAGTTGCTCGCAGTGAGATCAGTGCCTTAAGCATGTCAGTGGATAGTTTATTCCTGGAAAAGGGTAAATTAAATTTGATATGTTAATAATGTTAAAAACCAGTTTGAAATAAACATGTATGCAGTTTTGCTAAAAAATACATACGCCTGACCCAAATGAGTCCCTTGAGTGCAAAGTTGGCAAATTACATTTGTCTGTTTACTTTGTAATAAAGATTTTTGACTTTTAGGCCAAACCCTGCTTGAGTGGCACTACTTACACACTTAGAAAATAAAAATACTCATGTATTCAAAAAATATATGTATTTTACTTAAGTGATAAAGTATAAAAACAACTGAGACACATACAAATAAACAAATTTGAAAATACACATTTAGTGGAACCCTAAATTATGCTATGATTGGCCAGCAATATTAATGAAATGAGCTAATAATTTTGAAGTTAATACTGGCTATCTTTCTCGAGCTTACGGCGGGGTATCCATGTTAAACAAAAACAAACATAAGCGAGTGGCCTAAGTGAACGCCGTCCAAATCCTTTAAACGCTCAACGCTCCGCTGCCGCCCCACCGGACGCTTGCCACTAAGGCCTTATGCCCCGGCCACGACATTGGTCTAAGGCGACCAGCGGCGAGCGAATCCATGAGTTGGAGCGGGGTGCCGATATGGGTACGAGAGGGAGCACCATACGTTTTCCGCTAAGCCGGTCGCCTTAGACCGATGTCGTGGCCAGGGCATTACGGTTCGGCCACGGACACGCACGAATTGCGGAGAAGCAAGCGTTTTACATGTTCATTGCGCGGTCGACACGCGCGGTCGCGGTGGATAGTTGGGATCACACGCAATGATTAGGAAGAACGCTTGCCGCGCGTATTCATGGCTGCTTACAGTAAAAGTATAATGCGAAGTGCACTCTAACGCTATGACAATAAAGACGCGCTCAGATATTTATGAGTACCCTGGCCGCTAATATCTGATAGCGACTGTGTTCGCCCACTAGACCAGGCTATGGTGAGACACATGCTCCGTCGGTGAAGTTTTGCTGGAATGACATTGTCAAGCAAACTTCCTGTATTCTGTTGTGCAGTGTCTGTCTAGTAACCATCAGTGTAGACTATAGGGAAGTTGTATTCGCCCACTAGACCATGCAACGGTGAGATAGTCTGCATTGGTAAATTTTGCAGCAATGACAATGTCAAGGTCACTTTAGTCCTGCATCCTTCTGCAATACTACAGCTTAGCTATGTGGCTCTAGTAATCATCAGTGTAGACTATAAGGAATTGTTCTATTCGCCCACTAAACCAGGCTACAGTGAGACATGCTCCGTCGGTGAAGTTTTGCTGGTATGACATTGTCAAGCACACTTTTAGTTCTGTATTCTGTGGGCCAGTTTTGTCTAGTAACCATCAGTGTAGACTATAGGAAAGTGTTGTACTCTGCCACTAAACCAGGCTACAGTGAGACATGCTCCGTCGGTGAAGTTTTGCTGGCATGACATTGTCAAGCGCACTTTTAGTTCTGTATTCTGTGGGCCAGTTTTGTCTAGTAACCATCAGTGTAAACGATAGGGAAGTGTTGTACTCTTCCACTAGACCAGGCTACAGTGAGACATGCTCCGTCGGCAAAGTTTTGCTGGCATGACATTGTAAAGCGCACTTTTAGTTATGTATTCTGTGGGCCATTGTCTAGTAACCATCAGTGTAGACTATAGGAAAGTGTTGTACTCTGCCACTAGACCAGGCTATGGTGAGACATGCTCCGTCGGTGAAGTTTTGCTGGAATGACATTGTCAATGGCACCTCATTTTCTATTCCGCATACGAAGCAGCTGTAATTAAAGAAAACAAAAATAGTAATATTTCTTCTGTCTTCATGCCACAAGCTCGCACATTTTTGAGAATATTAGTTACACTGATGTATACTCGTCCTCGTAATAAATTTTATCAACCATCATAAATATATTATCATAATAAATAAATAAATATCATGGGGCAATCTTTTAGGGACATATTTATTCAGTATCCTATTCATAAAAAGAACTTACTTTTTCTAATGAAAGTTTAGAAAGGTTTCTAACCGCTAGTTTAGTTACATAATTATTTTTAAATGTAGGTACACTAGGTACACGCGTGTGATAGGTATAACGTCATAATAATATAGCCACTAGAAATTTGCTCTACTTATTTCATCAAAAATAACGTATGAATTTGTTTTCCTTAAAATTTGAACACTTTTCACTTAAAGAAACGAAACATTTTTTTTTTAGTACAGATGGTGTCTTTTTTAGGCTCCTAGTACGAGAAGTGGGTCATATAAGTCAGGTCCAAAACTTTGGACGGCCATCTGTATTAAAAAACGTCGTACGAGACACGTGCAAAACGGAAGTTCGTCACTCGTGTCGATTTAAAACACTCCCATCGGTCGTGTTTTAAAACATCGCCACTCGTTTCGAGTTTCATGTTTTTTGCACTTGTGTCGTAATGTACTATTTCAGTACAGATGTTGCTTTTTACGCGCTAGTCCGAGAAGTAGTTAATTTTATAGCGGGTCAAAAACTTCGGAGGGCCATCTGTACTGAAAATTATCGTATGAAACACGTGCGAAAACCAAATTTGTAACTCCCTTCGGTCATGTTTCAATTTATCGCCACTAGTTTCGAACTTAATTTTAGCATTTGTATCGTAAAATGAGACTACTACTTACCAAACCAAGTCACTTACCACGGCGTTATTTTAAGCTGCATCATGATATTAGTAGTACAAAAGACCGCCACCAGGGCAGACTCCTCAAACATCAGGGCCAGGTAGCGGCCCGAGGGGTCCCAGCACATGTCGAGGATGGGGCCTCCAACGGGGTCCCCGGATGCCAGCTCGGTCTTCGTCACGTCCAATACTGGTAACGCTTTCATGTTCTGGGCGCCTGGTGATTGAATAATGGTATTATTAGTTTAACCTTTTACGCCAACTTCAAAACAAAAAATCAACAGTGTATAAATCAAAATGCGAATAGAATTGATTTGCTTTTATTGAAAGCTAAATTGAACAAATAATTGCTACATCGACTGCTCAGTTATAGCACAGAACAACGAGAGGACAATGTCCGGCGGAAGGCCATAGACAATGAAAAACTTAATCTAATTGTTGCAAGCAACAAATTATAATCTATGGTTTTTAACTCTATTAAGCTATGTTTAGACTGATCTGAACATAATTGGGCCGGGCGAAAAGAAACTAATCTTATGTTAAGTAGACAAAGATAATTAATAAAGATAACTTTTATCAAGAGATATAATTGTTCCTCAGTCAAGAGGTAACGGACACAGCTTAGTGACAGGTCTGACATAAACCTTATTACCCATTTTCACCTCGGCCACTCTAACCTTATCATCCTTTCCAGGAAATATTTTAACAATACGGCCCATTGGCCAACATAATGGAGCAGTGTTAACATTTTTAACAAGAACTAAGTCACCTGCCTTTAAATTTGGCAAGGCATGTTTCCATTTGGGACGGCTTTGTAACTGACAGAGGTAGTCATTAGACCATGACCTCCAGAAGTCCTGTTTTAATTTGGTAACAATATCCCAAAATTTCCTTAAGCGATTTACTGGTACTTCTGATAAATCAACATCAGGGTAACTTGTAATCGCCGTACC
This sequence comes from Thaumatotibia leucotreta, assembly GCA_025490895.1. NCBI lineage: Eukaryota > Metazoa > Arthropoda > Insecta > Lepidoptera > Tortricidae > Thaumatotibia > Thaumatotibia leucotreta. The sequence continues at coordinate 15,654 of JALPQI010005949.1, read as the reverse complement.
AATAAGAAAGTGCCCCGGTGACAAATATTTGCCTTCATTTGGGTCAAGGGACAGCAAGGGTCTGGAGTTCAAGACACCTTCTATTTGAATGATCACAGTGTTTAATTCCTCAAAGGTCAAACAATGGTTTCCAACCACCCGCTTTAAATGAAATTTGACACTCTTGACCCCGGCTTCCCAAAGGCCTCCAAATTGAGGTGCATAGCTTGGTATGAATTTAAATGAAATGTACTTTTTAGCACAGAATCGATACACAGTATCTCTATGCTCATGGGAATTCTGTAAATTATACAATTCTTTCAACTGATTGGCAGCACCTTTAAAGGTCTTGGCATTGTCACAATAAATAACTGTTGGCATGCCACGTCTAGAAATAAAACGATCAAGACTTGCTAGAAAGGTTTCAGTCGTAAGGCTCGAAACCAGCTCTACGTGTATCGCCTTCGTGGCGAAACATACAAAAAGAGCAATATAGCTCTTAGCAACAAGAGGCTTTCGAATCCTAGCAATCTTTGTACTAAATGGACCACAAAAATCTATCCCAGTATACTGGAAAGCTCTACTAGCAGTAATTCTCTCTGCAGGTAACGAGCCCATCAGCTGCCTTGCAGCTTCAGCTTTTAGACGTAGGCATGTAACACATTTGTTCACTACCTTCTTCACTTCCCTAATACCACTAATTATCCAATACTTTTGAGCTAAGGAACTTAGAACTGATCTGGCACCTAAGTGTAAGAGTCGCAAGTGCTCTCTTTCTATCAACAAGGCTGTGAAAAATGACCCTTTTGGAAGAATAGGTGGGTGCTTCCTGGCTTGCGAAATATCGGCATTTTGCAGCCTGCCGCCCACGCGAAGAACACCGTTCTCATCCACGAAAGGATGTAAGTCCGCTATGCCTGACTTAAGAATTTTGCCAGACAGCAATGTTTCAATTTCCTTAGCAAAATGTTGCCTTTGCACATTTTTAATTATTACTAGCAACGAATCCTGTAACTCTTTAGGAGTTAACTTAGTAGAGTCAGAGTTGACTCTATCTCTGGAATTTAAAGAATTCCTGAAAAAACGGTAAATGTATGCTATAACATTTTGAAGCTTATTTAAGCTAGAATATTTTTCAAACAGGTATGTTAACGAACGGTCTTCTTGATTTACATTGCAAGGTAGAGCCGGTTCAATAATAACTTGTTTATCATGCAACACATGACTGAGCGTACTATTATCAAATTTAGGATGCATGTACTCCCTATCAGATAAATATTCGGGCCCATGCCACCATAGGAGCTTACTTTGCAAGCTCTGTGGCTCGACACCACGAGAAATTAAATCTGCTGGGTTGTCGCAAGACTTTACATAAGACCACTGGTCATGGTTTGTAAGCTCAAGTACTTTTTGAACTCTATTATTAACATAAGTGTTTACTTTTATTTTTTGGGACTTTAGCCAACATAAAACTATTTGTGAATCACTATATAAATATGTGGTATGTGCAAACCTAGATTTGAGGATTTCACTAATCCTTGATACCAACTGAGCCAGTAATAAAGCGCTGTTAAGCTCTAGCTGAGGAATTGTAAGGCTTTTTGTTAACGGGGCTATTTTTGATTTAGCACAAAGCAATCTTGTCTCTACATTTCCATTTAACTTTAAAACTCTTACATAAATACAGCAGCCGAAAGCTTTGAAGGACGCATCTGCATAACCAACTAACTCTACCAAGTGACAGTCATGACTATGCACCAACCTAGGTAAAGCAACTCTACCCATTAATTTTAAGTTGGCAAGAAACTTTAGCCATGCCTCAAGCTGAGCTTCCGGTAAGGGTGTGTCCCAGCCTAAGGGCATTGACCAAAGAACCTGCATAAACATCTTAGCTAATACTATAATTGGAGCTATGAGACCCAATGGATCATAGCATCTCCCTATAAAAGAAAGCACGGCTCTTTTAGTATGATGGCTTTCCTCATTATAGAGAGGAGCCTCAAAGGTGAAGGTATCTGAAGTAATATCATACTTCAGACCCAATGTTTTTATAACATTACTAGTATCAAGATTTATTTGCTCAAAATACTTTATATTTTCTGGCAAATCTTCCAAAACCGTTGGGTAGCTAGAGCACCATTTATGTAATTTAAAATTGCCTAAATTGAATATATCAATCAATTCATTCTTAAGCTGGTAGAGATCGTTTATATTATCTGTGCCAGTTATGACATCATCTACATATGTGTTATTTAATATGGCTTGAGAAGCAAGCGGAAATTGCTTGCCATATAATTTAACAAGCTCTACCAAGCACCTTGTAGCCAGAAATGTAGAGCTTTTCAGGCCATAAGTAACTGTCTGAAGCTGAAGACAGCGGATGGGCTGGTTGGGAGTATCCCGCCAGAGAATGTTTTGAAGACACCTATGTTCAGGATTAATAAGTACCTATACACCTAAACATTTTTTGAACATCACGTATTAAAGTGAATAAATATGTTCGAAACAAAATCAGTATATCGAAAAGCTCGCACTGCACTACAGGTCCGTTTAGCATTACGTCATTGACAGAAAGCTTATTTTTGGACTTCATACTACCATCCATGACTATTCTTAACTTTGTACTTTTACTAGATTCATTGAATACAGGATGATGCGCCAAAAAGCTTGCGGGTCCATTATAAACATCATAAGAATTTATGTCAACCTCTCTAGCATGCCCCATCTGTACATAATCATCAATAAATTTTTTATACTGCTCTAGCAACTCAACATTTTTTATTAATTTTTTCTCTATTGAGAAAAATCTTTGCATGGCAACCGAGAAAGAGTTGCCCAAATTAAGCTCCCCTATGGGATGTTTAAGTGGAATGTCAACTTGAAATTGATTGTTCTTTAAAATTACAGAATCTTGAAATATTTTTTCAGCTTTTTCGAATTCATTTGATATTTTTTGTGGCATTTGTGGCACTTTCTCAGCTAACCAAAACTCATTCATAACATTTTCTAACTTGGTATCATCAGAAACAGCAAAATTTGCTACCAAGGAAAGATTACAAAGGTTGCTGGACTGGCTCATATTTCCTCCCGCAAGATATCCAAACACAGTGCTTTGCAAAACAAGCCCTTCGGGCAGCTTGATGCAGTCATTTAATAATGAATTAAAATAAATGTCAGATGCCAACAACAAGGAAATGTCCGAAGGCACATTTTTTTTTTTTTTTTTTTTTTTTTTTTTTCCCTCTGGCTTTACTCCTTGCTTGTTTCCACAGCAAGGTGAATTTGCCAATGTCAAAGTGATTGTTGTTTTCCTTTTCCGACGGACTTTCACACGTGAGGAGAACGAGTTTTTTTTTTTTTTTTTTTGGTGATAGGATAGTATTGGGATACCTAAAAACACACAATTTTATTTTGACTTCACAAACGAACACATGACACTTACAAAAGTTAAGCAAAAAAGCGGGAGCGGATGACAGCTTGTTAGTCGTGCCAACATGAAGGAAGGAATACGAAGATAAAGTTAGAATAAATAAATAGTTACATAGGTGATATAGATTAGAGTTTTATGTTATGAGCTTGAATAAATTTAATGAGAATTCTAGTCAGAGGGGGGTCCATAAAGCAGAGAAGCGAGCTGAAGCAAGTAGGTCGTGGGATATAGTCAGGCAATGCATCATACAGTGAAGAATTGTACTTTAGGCATGCAAAGAAGATATGGTCTAAATTACCTTCGTCGAGGCCACATTCACACAATGAGCTATCCCGGACCTTAATCTTTGCCAGAAATACCGGTGAACAAACATGGCCTAAACGCAAACGGCAGATAGTTGATGTGACCCACTTCGGAGACTTGCGGAATTTATAGAACCAAGGTTTGTGAGGGATCTGGGGTTGTATACTACCATAGTGCCGCCCAACTCGAATCCTGGAGGAGTCCCAGTACTCCTGCCATGCATAGAACAGGTCAGTTTGCGCGCGTGTTAGTATATCTGAGCTGTATATAACATTATGGATAACTGAGCCTGATGTGATAGCCTGTTTTGCCCAAGTATCAGCCATCTCATTACCAATGATGCCACAGTGGCTTGGCACCCAACCTAGGATCACAAGAATGTCCCTAGCTTCCATTTGGCGCAGGAGTGTTTTAATTTGTAGTATTAGCGGAAATTTACCTTTCATTCTGAACTGGTTGCCTGCGATGGCTTGTAAGCAACTTTTACTATCAGTAAAGATGATGACTTTTTTAATATTGTGAGAGTCTGCATACTTAATTGCTTCCAGGATTGCCACTGCTTCTCCAGTAAAAATTGAGGACGACGGAGGACATTTGATTGTCAGGGCTATTTTGTATTTTGGGATCCAGACTGCTGCTCCCACACAAGTTGCGGGGTCTACTTTTGAGGCGTCAGTAAACATTGGTAGGTAATCTGGCCATTTATTTAATAATTTATCAAATTTATTATTTGCACCTGGATCATTTTTGAAAATGCCAAAGTCTAATAATACTTTAGGGGAGTAAATTATGGTTTCAAAAGCTATTTCAAATAAGGGGTTAGTTCCTGAACTATATGTGATTGAATTGTTGTTATTTAATTTTGATAGGGTTGTTATAATTCTTGGGGGAGTTTTATGTGTCCAATATCGGTTTCCAGTGACCTCAGATTCAAGGGACCGTAACCGTGGAAGGAGCCTGTGATTGGACATTGAAACGGCTTTAGTCAAGAACCTGTCAGCAAGATATTGTCTACGCAGGTGGAGAGGGGCCTCCACACACTCAACCTGCATGGCATTTTTGGGAGAAGACTTCATGGCTCCTAATATAATGCGCAAACATTTAGCCTGTATAAGGTCTAATTTGCGTAAGTATTCCTTGTTGCATGGTTCCATTATAAAAGACCCATAATCCATATGACTGCGGATGGTGGCATTATATAGTAACTTTTGACAATAAGGGTGAGAACCGGTGTACTGCCATTTGGCAAATTATGTTTCCCAAATATGACTTCCCAAATAACTTATCGCAATAGTCTTATTTCCCAAACAAATCTTTAGCAAAGTTACATTTCTCATTTTATTCATTTGGTCAAATTATTATTTTGCAAAGTTTCACTTCGTCAAGATTTTATTAAGCAAATGCTTATCAAGCAAATGTTTTATTTTGTCACAAGTTAAAATCCAAAAACAAAATTCCCAAATTTATACTTCGCAAGCTCTACTTATAGCAAAAGCCTGGCAAATGATAATATTATTTTAAAGTTCGTAGGTCTATACAGGAATTTCGTACTTTTTTGCACAACCCTTGGCTTGAACTTGCCTGGAACAAAAAACGTATTTCATGAATAATTGGTATCATAATGAATGAGGTGAGAAAATAAAATCCATCATAATGATCACTATTCATATTTTTTATTGGTAGGTACTAAGAAGGCACACATAGCCACGGATAAAAAACTATATTTTTATTTTCATTTTCATAAAAAAACTATCCCAGAGCCACCGTTAGGTACGACGACGAGCGAAGCGAGGAGGAGTGTTAGGTGAAACCGCGACCATACAGCGCACGAGCCGAGCGAGCGGAGCGAGCGTGCCGCGGCAGCGGCCGGCGAGTGCCAGAACCGACTGTTTTGTTATTCCCTCGGCATTGCGTTCCCTCATCAGTTTCATCTAAATTACTGTTTAGAACCCGGAATTTTATTGTTTATCAACATACTTAATATAAAACCCCGTGTGAGCTTTTATTAAAAAAAACATAAACATACCTATATAAAATTCGCCTCAAACTATACATTAAAACATTGGTAATTATTTAGTTAACTAAATGCCAGCTAAACCATCAACTACATGAAAATATGCATTATAAAAAGTTACAATTAAAAACCAAGCCCAAAGAATTTCCAACCATTTAGTTGGGAAATAAAACGATATCATAAGATTCAATTGGAATATGATCATTCGACGAAATGACTATGCGAAAAATTGGTTGCGATGTAATATTGTATATGCGGTATAAATCGTATGCCATACAATATTTTGGGATTAGTATGTTAAGCCAAACGATGCATTTGCCAAAAAATATTTTGGGAAAATAAAAACGACCAAGTAATTCTTTGCTAAACAATCGCTTGCCAACAAAAAGGCTTGCTAACTGTAAAATTGCGATAAGTAGTTTTGACAATTGAATTTTTGCCAAATGAAAATTTGGGAAAAATAGTTTGCGATGTGATACTTTGGGAAAAATTATTTGCCAAACATTAGTAAACCGTGAGAACCCCACCACACACCTGATAATGCTCGAAGCATATTAATGCTCTTTTCACATTTTCCTATGATGTATTTATGATGTGAAGTGCCAGACATATTACAGTCCAGAATGACACCCAGAAATTTCACAGACTCCTTATTGGGAATGATATCTCCATCATAGTGTAAATCTGCAGTGGGCATGTTTCTTCTACGGCTGAATGTCACTGCCGAGCTCTTTGATGGAGATAAAGTCAAGCCATGCTCATCAAACCAATCCTTCAGGTATCCTAAGGCTGTGTTCAGACTTGTTGTTGCTTTCTCCATTGACTTTGAGGAGGTATATAGTACCAAATCATCTGCATACTGCAGGATATTACAGAATGATAGGACTGACTGCTCCAAATCAAAGGTGTAAATGCTATACAGCAACGGACTGAGAACCGAACCCTGAGGGAGACCTCTCCACAGTACACGGGGGGGATAGTAAGAAGTACCATCCCGGATTTTAATGGATCTACCCATGAGAAGGTTGGTGACAATTTGGACAATCTTCACAGGGATGCTCAGATTAAGCATTTTTGCTCTGAGCACCGGAAGAAGGACATTGTCGTAGGCTGCAGAGATGTCTAGGAAGCATGCCAACAGATGTTCATTCTGTGATAGGGACAGTCTGATGTCTGTGGTTAATATATTTAGGTTATCCATTGTGCTCCGCCCCTTGCGGAAACCGAATTGAGTATCAGCCAGAAGTCCCCTGTTCTCTACAAACCACTCCAATCTATTTTTAACTAGGTGTTCGAGAATCTTGCCCATTGTAGCAGAAAGCGCAATTGGTCGGTACGAACTAGCCAAATCTGGGTCTTTATGTGGTTTCAGTATTGGGATAATGACCTGGCTCCTCCAATCCTCTGGAATTTCCCCTGTATGAAAAGCATGATTTAAAATGTTGAGTAGGTATTCTTGCGAAGATGCGTTTAGCTTGGATAGGAAACAGTAGGGAATGCCATCTTCACCAGGTGTGGTATTTCGGAGTCCATCAAGTACCAACCTGAGTTCTGAGCAAGAAAACGGTCCTTCTAGAGGGCCTGGGGTTACAGACAGTAGTGGCGGTATTATGCAAGAGGCCTCAGGGACAGTTGGTGGAGCCAGCCTGTCGGCAAAGTCTGATAACCAGGGCGCATCTGAAGTTAGTATAGAGTCTGGCTTGGATGAGCCCCTAAATCTTTTAATCTTCTTCCATACTAGAGAGGGAGGGGTTCTAGGAGACAAGCTCTCACAGAACTCCTTCCAACCCCTTTTTTTAACCTTAGCCAGGAAACGTTTGGTATGAGCTGAAACTTTTTTAAAAGACAAGTAGTCATCCATGTTACCAGTTATGTTAAATTTATTTTCTGCCGAATTCCTTTTTTTAACTGCTGCAGTGCAGTCTGCATTCCACCAGGGAGGAGAAGGAATCTTGTTTCGGGCAGGTTTTTTTATAGGTATAAATTTATCAGCAGACTCCAAGATCAGGTTTTTAAAGTTTGGATAAGCCATACCGTCAGTAAATATGTCTGGGCACCGATTTTTTAATTCAGACTCGATGTATGACGCATATTTAGGCCAATCGGCTAACTGGGTTTTATGTTTCAGGAGGGGTTCAGGTGCAGGAGAGGGGACTACAGATGATGGTTTGGTGATAACAATGGGGAAGTGGTCACTACCAAATGACTGACGGAGAACTTGCCAAGACAGCAAGGAGGACAAATTAGGTGAACAGATAGATAAGTCTAGGACTGATTGTGGATTTTGACCAGGGTAAACTCTGTGAGTAGGGGTTCCATCATTGATCACTACAACATTCATGTCGTCAAATAAGTCGAGTAGGGATGATGAGAATGCATCTGAATGATATGAACCCCAGGAAATATTGTGGCAATTGAAGTCACCCAATATAAGGAGAGGAGGTGGGACAGCAGAGAGGATAGTTGTTAGTTCGTTTATAAGGCCCTGGTCAGGGTGAGGAATGTAGATGGAGATGAAATTAATGCCCATAACCTTAGCAGCTACGGCATTAATTGCATCTGAGTGTGGCGGGAGGGTTATTTGGGAGAAGGGAAAGGAATGTTTTATCAACAAAGCGCATCCTGCTCGTCCGTCATTACGATCATCTCGGAGGCATGAGAAGCCCGGAATCCTAAAGAGGGCGCCGGGCCTCAACCATGTCTCCGAGATAGCCGCAACGGACACAGAATGTTTGTTGATTAATTGTATTATTTCGTTTTTTTTAGGAATAATACTTCGGCTATTCCATTGGAGAAAAGAAGCCAAAGAAGCCATTGGCGCTGAGACTTTCAACTAAGTGTATAAGGGTAGACGCAACGTTGTTCGGTAAGGAGTCAGACATTTTGGCAATGATATTTACTACTACTTTCATAAGTAGTTCTAGGAGGTTCTCATTAGGGGTAATTTTGTTTAGTAATTCGAATAGTGCGTGGCCGTTGGGCGTCTGGGAGCGTGGGGTTTGGGTGATGTTGTTATGGGCTTGTCTGTCGTATCCCGGGGAGAGTGGGGCTCTAGCCCGGGGAGCTTGGAAAGTGGTTTTTCGGTATGATGTATTGGGGGAGGATGGGTTGGAGGGGGGGTGATATGGAGACTGAGAGGCTCTAGTGAAATCTGGAGTGGGCTCAAACATTTCCTGGGCTACTACATCAGCATATGGTCTGCGGGCTGTTGTGAAGCGGGATGCAGCTTCTGCGTAGGAGACATTCTGCTCCGACATTGCCATTTTAATTGATTTCTGTCGCGCATATTCATTGCATTTTTTGTCGGTAGCAAAATGTCTGCCTGAGCAGAATATGCATGTTACATGCTCTGGGGCAACATTGCAGTCATCGCCGGGATGTTTGGCTGCACATTTATAACATCTTGCATCTGACCTGCACTGGGATTGGATATGGCCAAACCTAAGACACTTTCTGCACTGTATTATTGGGAGTTGGTAGACTTCTACTGATAATGAAGTGTAGTACGCGAATATTTTTGTTGGTAGCACCTGTCCTTCAAAGGTGACCGCCACGGATTGGGTTGGAACCCAAGCCGGGGAGCCATCCACTTGACGTACTTTACGTTGGAGACGTCGAGCCTTTAGGATCTTACCTCTACCCTCTTTTAGATCTGTCCCGTTTACTAAGTCTTCCATAGACCAATCAGTTGGCACTCCTCGGACCAGCCCCATTCGTGAGACATGGTACGAGGGAATGTCAGCTGAGAATTTATTTTTATCTAACATCGGGTGTTTTAGGAAAGTGTTGGCATCTACCGCAGTATTGAATGTAACCGATACCCTATTTCGTCCTACCGATTTAATACCATCCTTCATCACATTCTTTACGTTTGCCTGACAAAGTAGCAGGCCTACGTTAATTGGTTTTAGTGAGGCGTTGGAAGGGGTAGAGTTATCAGCTCTTGATACGTGAACTATGAATGGGCCATCATCATCATTGTTGTATACACGAGCCTTAGCTTCCGTTATCGGGTGTTTATACAAGTGTGGGTTACTTTCGATTTCCATTGTGTTATCACTATTAGTGGGAAGGTCAACTTTTACACTGCCAGATTGTGGGTTATGCTCGACAGAGGTAACACCAATACATTTTCCATCATTTGTGCTGGGATTGGCTGTATTAGCATTGCCTGACTGGTTGTCATTAGTGTCTAGAATAATTTTTTTGGGGAAAGGTCCTAACTTGGACGGTGTCAGAATCAGATTTCGTTTGCGAGGTACATTATTAGTATTCTGACTATTCTGATCTATACTTCTAACACCGTCCTCGTCAGGAGGTTTCTCCTTCTCATTTCCGTCCATTTCTGCCCTAAGAAACTATTGTTAATATATTAAACTTTCACCAAATAAGGATTTGTATTATTTCGGGAAGTAACCTCAAACTACAACTCACTCAACGCGCTACTCCTCCGAAAAAACTTCTTATTTTCCGAAGGCACATTAAAATCATCATCCATATCAGGCTAGCAGACGAAGGCACATTAAAATCATCATCTGCTAGCCTTATATGGCTTGGAAAGCTCACGCTTGAACAATCAAAATATTGCTGGGGAAATGGCAATGTTATCCTATCTACAATATTACAGTTCACATCAACTTTAACATCTGGATATTGGCAAGACTCAACAGAAATAGCCACTGAGTTATTTATTTTTGTACTTTTATTACCTATGCCAATAATATTATGTGACTGTGCCACAGTGGCAAATCCTAGCCTTTCTACAAGTGAACTTGTGGCACATGAAGCAGTCGAGCCACCGTCAAGCAATGCACGGCAAACAACATAGCGTCCAAATTTATCGAGAACCTTTACCTTAACGGTTGGCAATAATACCATTTTTGATGTGATGTTGACACATGACAAAGTAGTGGAGGCCGCTGCAGATTGCTTGACAGCATCCTCAATGTGCAAAAGGGTGTTATGCAAACCCTTACATAATTTACAATGAAATTTGTACTTACAAGGCTTATCTGCATGAGCATTCATACATACAACGCACAGCTTCTTCTCTTGTACAAAGGCCAGGCGGGCCTCTACGGAGGCTTCCTGAAATTTCACACAATTATAGATTGCATGGCCAGGATTGGTACAGAATTTACAAGCAGGCAATGCTGCTGCTACATTAGCAACCTTGGGATATGATTTAAATTTAGGTATAGTACCTACAGTTTCATTAGTATTTATAGACTTTTGAGGTGAACTATCCTCCAGCGCTATGGCACGCCTTTCTAAGAATTCCATGAACTCCTTCATCGTGGGAAGAGATTGTATATCTCTCTCTAAGTGAAAAGCACGGCTGGTATATTGATCCAGCTTCCTAGATAAAATAGAAATGAGTAACATGTCCCATTTATCCACAGGTTCATTTAAGTTTTTGAGTGCATGCAATTGTTGCTGCACTTGTGATACAAATGACCTTATAGAGGCCGCTGTCCCTTTTGTCATACATGGGATGTCCAAAAGAACATAAATGTGGCTTATAATTAACCTAGATTTATTATCATAACGCTTTGTCAACAACTCTAAAGCCTCTGGATATGAGGCATTAACTAGTGGCAAGTTTACAATCACAGATAAAGCTTCATCTGATAAATACTTTCTTAAATAGAACAACTTTTGAACATTCGATAAAGTTTTGTTGTTGTCAATTACTGCTAGAAACATTTCATAGAAAGGTTTGAAAAGCGTGAAGTCCTTACCACTATATACTGGTATGTCAACATGTGGCAACTTGGAAGAAGAAATGCTGGTAGCTTGCGCGACCTCTGAGCCCTTCAGGGTCCGTATCGACTCATTCATTTTTGCAACAATGGTAAAGAAACGGTCCTCGAACGCACCAACATCCTCCGTATCCTTCTCATCCAAGTTCAAGATGTCGAGTTGTATGCCCTCATACTCTTTAAGTGTACTTATAAGCTTTTCTTTTCGTGCCTCCAAGGTATCGACCGAGGCCGAAGTGAAACTTATAGGATCGTTGACGAAGAGCTCGAGGCGAGTCATTGTTGCCTTAACTTGGCCGCGCATAATTCTTAATCTCTTTAACTCAGCCATAACAATAACACTGACTGACAATGACACTGACACTTTTGACACTGACACTTATAAAACGTCACTCTTACCGCCAGCCGAAGATTACCGGGCTACCAACCTTAAGATGCGTCAACTATTTTTCTTTTCAAAGTACCGTAAAACTAAACTGCCGGTACTTGCATATAAAACCTTTGTTCTTTGAAAACTGGAACCTTCTCGAATAATGCAACCCGCAGCACCAGAATGATTTCAGATTTATTTCCTCCAACAGCAGGTTAAAATATATCCTCCAAACTATAGGTTGGGGGAGTTCGCGGCGGGCGGACAACTAGATATAGCAAGTCGCCGTGGCCCAGCCAGCAAAGCAAAGTAGCTGTAAAATCACTAAAAAACACTGATTCTAAACTTTAAATCGAAGGACCAACATTCGCATGTATAAATCAAAATGCGAATAGAATTGATTTGCTTTTATTGAAAGCTAAATTGAACAAATAATTGCTACATCGACTGCTCAGTTATAGCACAGAACAACGAGAGGACAATGTCCGGCGGAAGGCCATAGACAATGAAAAACTTAATCTAATTGTTGCAAGCAACAAATTATAATCTATGGTTTTTAACTCTATTAAGCTATGTTTAGACTGATCTGAACAAACAGGAATAACCACATGCCAATTATAAATAGTGTTGCTAAACCCTTTTTATTATTAAAATTGTATTTCTAGTAACTAAAGTAGGATCGGAACTATTTGTAGCATTGATATAAAATGATGTTTTGTCTGTGAATGTATACAGTGTGTTTCCATGACCCGGGCTTTTACGAAAATGGGTAATAATGCGCATTAGAATTAGCGTTTTGAATCGAATAATGTTCACGGTTTGGCTAGAAATCTGCATAGCATTCATCGATTTCGATAAAAGCCAGTATCATAGGATCACACACACTGTATATCATGTGATTATTACATATGGATCAACACAGAAAATTTGATTAATGATTTCACTCGATATTCTCTTAAAATACTAATTATATGAAATCAACATCAAGACCAAAATAATGTTTCAATTAAGGCATGTTATACTAAAATTATATTTAAAATTCTCGACTTGATTTACTCCGTATATGAGGAACTTTTTCCAGAGCCAATCGGCATAGCTGCGCGACAAGCGACAAAGCCATGGCGGTTGGCTCTTGAAAAAGCAGTATGAACGAGTCTAACAAGAGTTTTGTGTTGAGTGGCGAGAGGCTCTCGACGAAAGCAGACTATGTACACACTCGTGGCGTCATTTGAACAGCGGATATCGACCACGATGGACCTAGAAACTGCTGCCGCCGTCTGTCTTTGTGCTGTTAGTTATTATATATTACACTTTCATTCTGATAGCATTCTGAAAATTCCATTTCGCGATCGTTGGACACATACAAAATGGCAAAAACGGAACCCTTATAGATTCGTCATGTCCAGACGGACAAATCGGCTGTGACAGACGTCACAGCCGATTTACTCGGAAACTATAAATGCTACAGTAACGAAATACGAACGGTACGAACGAAACGAAAAGGTAAGGATATGTGTTGTATGAACCGCTACAGGATTATGATACTAAATTGTAAAAAAAACCATTGGGGTGGGGGCCGTCCATACATGTAACTGAGGGATAGAAAAAAAATTTTTGTTGTATATAAGCGTGTGGGGTATTCATAGAAAGGTCTTTGAAAATGATATGAAGGTTTATAAATCTCATTTTTATTTAAGCAAATCGTTTTCGAGATATCAGCTCTCAAAGTCTGAAAAAAGTGGTCCCCCCCCTCTATTTTTTAAACTACGCGATATAAAATTCTAAAAAAAATATATGTTATGCACATCAATAAACTCTATCAACGATTTTTGGCTTGATTAAATTATCTCCTATAGTTTTTGAGGTAGGTTGATTTAACTGTATTTTTTTAATAATAAATTGATAATGGTACGGAACCCTTCGCGCGCGAGTCCAACTCGCACTTGGCCGGTTTTTTAACCTATACAAACACGTCTTTAAAGAACTATAGTCAGCGGGCAACTAAATGAACGAGTGTGTACTGTGTACATGTTTGGTCTCGTTTACCTCGCGAGAGCGGGCGAGGGCGAGACCCTTTGATTCGGGCGCAAAAAAACCGACACGCGACTGAGGCGAACCGAGGCGAGAACCGGGCGTACGAGACATGGCGAGAGCATCATGTACACACTCGGTCTCGGTCAGTCTCGGGGTGTCTCGGCGAGTGTGTACAGCCGACATTAAAAAGTTAGGTTATGTATTTTCTTTTTCACTTCAAAGCCTTTTAGACATTACCAAATCCTCTAAAGGTGCATTCCACGAAAGAGTCCACCATTGTCCCGCACGAACATGGTTTTTCTCAAAACTGTGGGTTTATCGAAGTTCTCTTTCTGACCAGAGAAGTCAAAAATTGCTCAAAAATATATATATTAACTAATAACTCGGGAGAAAACTCAAATTAACGGACTATACACGCGTTTGTACGGGACAGCCCATGGAATGGTCCTAAATCGATAAAAGGAAGTGAACTCACCATTCATAAGGCCAGTGCTGCTAAGCGCGTAGACCATAGGTTCCCCTTTAGCAGCGAAGAGCAGCAGATTGGCCGGTCCCCAGCAGGCGGCGACGACGCGTCCGCCGCGGGCGCACCAACGCTCCGGCGTCCAGTGTGTAGTGTCCCACACCCTGACCATGGAAACATAGTTATAAACATAGTAACATATTTTTGTACTTGAAGGAAATAAAATGCTTTAGATTTTTATTTATTAAGAATTCTCTTACAATTGGTTGGAACGTACTATCAACAAAATTGAATGCTGACCCACATAGTACGGTCAAATCGTACATTAAACTCGCAAAACATGTAGTAAAGCTGCATTTTTGGTATGTTATTTAGACACCATAGGGCAGTATAAAACCACATTTTGCAAGCAAAAAAAAGTTGTGCTAGCTGCGTTATACGTGAAAAACTGTGAAATTTACTGTCTATTTTTAGTTTCCGATTTTTATAAAAAAAGCCTTACGTTTTTTGACAATATGTATCAGGTAACGTTTAAAGATGAATGAATTTGTAACAAGATGAGATAACATGCATTACCGTAGGTCTTATAGTTTCAGAGATTCGAGACTTCAAATAGTACCCTGTTTTGTAAACTAGATAAAATGTTGAGTTTTGCTAACGTTTTTGGTTTAATATCGCCTTACCTAATTATGCTACGAAAAACTTGAAATAATTATCTTATAGCGCAATTAATATTCTTTCATTTAAGGGTAAAATCAGGTCAGTAAACTTTGTAATTGAAACTAAAAACGCGAAATTCAAAAACCAGGAGATCCGCTATCTAAGTTTTTCATACAAATGGGAAGTCATGTTGCAAAGCTGCAATTTTTGTATATTATATAGGCTCTATAGGGATGTAAGAAAATGCATATTACAAGAATAAAAAAAATATGATTTAGGTATAGGACGTAAAAAACTGAAAAAAAATCGGACTTTTTTTAGTTTTTGACGTTTAACTAAAAAACAATAACTTTTTGATACTAATTGCTATAAAACTATAAAAGAATATTAAATTTGAAAGGATTTGAGCTACCTTGTATTACCCTAAATTATATAGATTTAGAGATACGACATTTCAAAACGTGCCCTACATTAAGTTAAGAAAATAAATGCATGTTTTGAAGCCTCGTATACCCCCAACTATAAGACATACAGTAATTGTTATCAGCTCAATTTGTTCCAAATTTAATGTAATTATTATCTACAATTACTTTTTTTTTCTTAGCGCGAACGTTTTGCCAATATTTAGTGAATAGCTTT
>JALPQI010005948.1:0-72061 GCA_025490895.1 Thaumatotibia leucotreta | reverse complement strand
CTCCTGCGACCTTCACCAGGTCACCCAGTCCACGCTGCGCCTTCCGATACGTGGCCGCCACTCGAGAACCTTTCCTCTCCTACGGCCATCGGTTCTACGCCGCCCACTGCCACTTAAGTTTCTGCGATCCGGAGACCTATATCTTTTACTTTGGTTCTGCGCGATATGTACGCGTTACAAGCAAATATCTATTGAGATGAAAAGCGATTACAATGAAAAAAGGCAAGAAAGTAAATATGCTAAGAACTTTATACACCATTGTAATTGGCTACCAGAAATAATTCTACTAGAAAAAAAAACTGTTAAGAAATTTTGAGATCGCGGCGAAACGCGAAAATGTGAAAAGCTACAAGGATTTTATGATTTCGAGGTATACGACTAACAAACGATCTAGAACATATTCATAGTCATACAGGGTGGCCAAATAAGATTATATACACTTTATTTTTGAAATTTTATTCTATACATAACACAAAAAATATAAAGTATCACTGGTTAAATAAAATTATTTTGGGTCGGCAATTACACATGGAATATAATCAGACAAATATCCACCTCCAGTAGCATCCTGATGCCAACCCTTTTCATCGCATTTTTCATCACTTTTTCACACATTTCCGGCGTTATTTCAGTGATCGTGGTTCGAGTATTTTGTTTTAATTGCTAAAGGTTCGTTGGCTAATTAGAAAAGACAAATCCTTTTAAATAACCCCACAGAAAAAAAATCAGGAGCTGTCAAATCAGGCGATCTTGGGGGCCGGTTAATGTCACCTTTTTATTACACTTACTGTCTAAGCGCGCCATTGCTTGCATGCATAGCGGGAGTAATAGAAAAGTGAAATTCCCTAGGGAGTAATAGAAATGTCAGTACGTCATTTAATAATATTTTGTCTTAAAACTTATTTTTTTGAAAGAGAAATTCTGAAATTATAAGACATACTAAGTAGTATTTGTTTTAGGGACGATAATTAATTATTTATCATCGATTTTGATAAAAAAACTGCATTTATACATTAGAAAAAAACGTGTTGAATATGTGAAAACAATGTATTTTATTAATTTTAGACATCATGCTTCTTAGGGGATATGGTTCCTAAAAACAAATACTACTATTTACTGCTTAAGACCTGGACAATGGATATCCGAATAGAAATAGTGCAGATAAGTTTATTTTTTCAAAACAACCGGATTCGATTCCCCTTCTGGGTAGTTTTTTTTTTCAAATATATTAATGCAGTTTTTCTGTTTATTAAAATCGATGACATGGTTCCTAAGAACATATTTTCGTATATCCGATAGTTTCAGATATTCCCATACTGACTGATTTTAATGAGCCACCCTGTATTTTAGTTTTTTAGTAAAGCAACAATAGCATAAACATATATGTATATAATATCATATATGTATAATATCACTGTTACTGATGTCAAGCCTCCGCAGGCTACGTCTACCGCTTGCTATCGGACGGTCCGTGTGCTTATTTGCCACCAATATATAATTATCACTAATAATGCACGTGCGAAAAGGAAATTCGTAACTCGTGTAGATTTAAAGCACTCCCTTCGCTCGTACTTTAATTTATCTCCACTTGTTCCGCTCCACTTAATTTTTTTCGTGCTTGTATCGTAATTTACTATTTTACTTTCGGAAAGTCGTTACAATTGTCACAAGGTTTAGAACGATTTTCGTAAATTCTTGATATGAGGTTCGACCTATGTTGGAATTTCGCTATAATTGTCGTATTTTTGTGACATTATATAATTTTGCATCGCTTAAAAGACGGTATTTATTGTTGATTGCTAAAAGTTCTTGCAATATATTTGATACACAAACGACCACACGGCCCGTCTGATGATAAGTGGTAACCGTAGCCCGTGGACGCCTGCAATGGGAGAAACAGTCAATTTACAATTCTCGGACTTGTCACCGTGGTAAAATAGGATCCGCGAATGACTTTTAGGTATTCTGTTCACCCTTTATACTTTTTTAGTTTCGTTCAAATAAATCATTTCCTAGCTTTACGATTTTATTTACTTATCCCATATTAATATGAATACATCAATAAAAAATCAAAATTGAATTTATGCATTTTTGGATAATGAATAATGATGCTTGAAAACTTCTCTTTTATCTAGGAAACTCATTTACTCACCCACAACAGTGCCGTCAAAATCATCTTTGACATTGACAACTTAAAGTAGTAGTAGTGACAACATAGTAAAAAATTAAAATAAACTATGTGACGCAGACTTAAGGTGTATTTCCTATAAATGTTCCGATCTTTATGATCATCCTGGCTGCTTCGATATTTTTGAGTCATGTTCGTTCCGATATCTTTACCTACTTGTACGTTACGAATTTATTGAAAAGTGACTGCCCCTAAATTTATGACCAATTACACGCTCCCAAATCATTGCCCTTTTCTCACGTAACGAATTTATTGAAATTTTACGTTGCTCCGATTTATTTGGGGACCTCGACCGCTACCATATATCTGATGGCGACTGTACCCACATCACAAGCCTTATTTCAGCTTACCCTGGGACTAGGTCGATTTGTGTAAGATGTCCCAAGATATTTATTTATTCATGTTGCCAGCGTGTACCAGCGCTGATCTTTCGTTGAGGCCATCACGTGAACAGTTTCACGGCAAATTGTTACTAAAATATACCTACATAGGTACATATTTTTTTAGTACAGATGGTTGCTTTTTTACGCGCTAGTGCGAGATGTGGCTCATTTTACGTGAGGTCCAAAACTTCGGAGGGCCATATTAATATTTTTTTTTTTTGTTTTTTTAGTACTAATAAACGTCGTACGAGACACGTGCAAAAAGGAATTAGTAACTCATGTCGATTTAAAACACTCCCTTCGGTCGTGTCATCGCCACTAGTTTCTAATTTCATGTTTTTCGCACTTGTGTCGTAATGTACTATTTCATCACTTAGGTACGGTAGGACTAGTACGCTGATAAAGGAAGTAACCTGTTTGCCGGGGAACATACATTGATGATACAAAGTATACTAAACAAGAAAGAGCGGTCTCTAATGAGTATTTGATTGGTCCAGGGTCAGATCGAGTTGTTCGCGAAGCACACCGGATTCATGTGGGACATCGCTGAGGAGTTCAAAGCCAAGCTGGTATTCGCAGAACACAGGTGAGTTGCCCTTTCAGTAAGTCATCATCATCTCAGACGTCCACTGCTGAACATAGGCCTCCCCTCTAGGCCTCCACATGTACCGGTTAGATGCGACCTGCATCCAGCGTGCCCCGGCGACCTTCATAAGGTCGTCTGTCCATCTTGTGAGTGGACGTTCTACGCTGCGTTTGCCTAGCCGTGGTCTCCGCTCGAGCACTTTTCGACCCCATCGACCATCTGCTCTGCGTGCAATATGGGATTTATGCGTCGTTGGACTAAAAGTAAATATGGCGATATATAAAAATGTCCACTTGCTTAAATTCGGGCGTATATAATTTTGACAAAGTATAAAAATGTTCACCTGTATATAAGACCAAATATAAACATGTTGTGACACTAGACTAAAAGTAAATATGGCAATGTATAAAAATGTCCACTTGCATAAGTTCGGGCGTATATAATTTTGACGAAGTATAAAAATGCCCACCTGTATATGATTGTTGGTGGTGATGAATTTGATCCGTATATGTATTATTATAATCCTGGACCTATAGTAAAGAAAGTAGTCATTTTTATATTCAGACTTGATTAGACTTAGACATTTGTACACTTTGAAAGTAGTCATTTTTATATTTCGACTTGATAAGACATAAACATTTTTATAATTTGATAGTAGTTGGCTTTCTAACACTCGGACCAATTTTATTTTATATGTAGACATTTTTATACATCGCCATATTTACTTTTAGTCCAACGACGCATAAATCCAATATGGCCTGCCCATTGCCACTTCAGCTTGCTAATCCGAAGGGCTATGTCAGTAACTTTAGTTCGTCTATGGATCTCCTCATTTCTGATTCGATCACGCAGAGAAACTCCGAGCATAGCCCTCTCCATAGCTCGTTGAGTGACTCTGAGTTTATATTAAGGCCGATGGTGAAGGACCTATTATTAGAATAAGACCGTTTCGGTCCTATTCTAACGTCTTAGACCACTAATACATTAAATACAAACTTGATATCGATCATGCCTAAAGAACGGTGACGAAAATTAAACAAGAAAAAGGAAAAAACAACCATATGATATGACCAACGCCACGAACAAGCGAAAAATATGATCAGTGAAAAAAAACGATAGAGAAGATGGAGAAGATAAAGCCGATATATATGGATGGGTGACAAATAGGTGACAAATGGGACGACTTGACACAAAACACAAGGGCATGCTGCATTCCTCTCTGAATGATCTCATTATCAATTCACTTCTCTAAGAGGTTCAATCAAAAGCATTAAACTGTTCCGTAGTAATAAAACTATCGTGTTTTGCAAGGATGCGCTTATGCACTCCAATTAGGATGACAACACAGAACACAGGTGACGTCTGTCGGATGTGCCAAATTGGACTGAGGACTATTTAAATTGGAAAGAGTGGGCAGATTGTCTTGAAGAGTTGGGTCATACGTAGATTGTGATTGGCTGAATTAGATGTCATAAATGTCATAATAATACTAAAGAAAAATACCAAGTCCATCGGAGACCAAAGCGGGAACTTAAAGAACCCACACGCTCAACCCACAAACGCTGCCCTCAATTTTATCTGTCTCTGTTAAAGGTTTTACTAACCGAATTCAAAATAGGAGGAGGTTCTCAATTCGGCTGTTTTTTTTTGTGTATGCTGCAATAACAAACTCATGGTTTACTCCAAAGGTTCCAGAATATTGCCCTCAGAATAATAGCATGTGCACCCTGGTTCGCCCGAAACAAAGAGATAGGTACATGACTACCTAGATATACCGACCATCAAAGAGGAAGTTAATAGATTCTCAAAGATATACAAAGACAGACTTGCAAACCATGAAAATGAACTCACAAGAAACTTATTAAACGCCAGTAACATTGTAAGACTCAAAAGATGGATCTTGGAACTAGACCAGAGATAATAAATCACACCGAGAACCTTTCTCCAAGCGTTTCAACCGCCGTGACTTCGGTGGCAGCCTTATCACACGAATCCCGTGAGAGATGCAAGAACTTTTGGATATATTGGTACTACTTATTGGTAGACGTAGTTGACAACTACCAATATATCCAAAATATGTATGAGATACCCACGGAAATCGAGTAACAATGTTGCCACTAAGGTCACGGCGATTGACTCGAAGACACGCTCGGAGAACTTCCCATATAGGGCGTTTGTGCACTACACTGACTTTTACCGTCCGGTAGTCCGGTTTTTTACGGTCCGATATGCCACGCCATTAAATGTATATAGTAGCTTGTGCACTATACGTAATTTTACCGTCCGACATTTTACTTTTCCCCATTCCGGACAGTATTTTTCCGATCCGAGATGACAGCTATGAAAAACGTGTTAATGCTTGTGCACTGCGTCCGGAAATGCACTGACTTTTATGACTGTCGACTGACTTTTTCATGCTATTATGCCACACCTCCGAGTAAAAAGACGGACAAGTGCACAAGCCAATCGTCCGTTTTTTTCATGCTACTATGCCGCACCTCCGAGTAAAAAGACGGACAAGTGCACAAGCCAATCATGCGTTTTTTTCAGGCCATGTCGGACCATGAAAACTCGGTCTGCCGGACAGTAAAATTCATTGTGGTGCACAATCGCCCATACTATGGAGAGTCTTCTTCCAGCCAAAACTTAGAATATTAAATAAATTCACCATTCACAGGTACTATGGAGCGTCGATGCCCTTCGGCAACAAGTCGCTGGACAACGAGCACATCGGCTACCTGACGTCTGCGCAGGCGCTGGCCGACTACGCGGACCTGCTGGACTCCCTGCAGGACCGCCAGCTGGCGCCCAAGTATCCCGTCATCGCGTTTGGAGGTAACCGAGATTTGTTCAAGAATTTCCTTGTGGTTTCTGAACTTGTTTGGGTTCGACCTTTAAAGGTGCGGCTCTATAGACGCGGAGCTGGTACAAAATTGACCAATCACATTCTTCAAATTCAAAATTCGAAACGCTGTGATGCGTTCTCATTGGCTGAGCTCCCACAGCTCCGCTCCGCTCCGCGTCAGTGGACGCGTCAGGTATTATCAAACCGGAATCAGAAAGGGATTGGAAAGTACTGTTGACACAACAAATGACACTTGATTTACCTAGAAAAGAGTTGTTTATAATGTGTTTATAGATGTAGTGAGTGATTAATTAATCTATTGTCTGTAAGTCTCGGCACTTAACCCCTCGTATGCTTCCTGTCAAATTACGTTACTGAAAAAGTGACCTTGACAATTAAAACAATAGATTGAAATTCCCACGAACGGATCCGTGTCTAAGCATACGAGGGATTAAACTAGGAATTATATGAACATATCCTAGATTGACGAAGACACTGTTGTGTCAACAGTACTTTCGAATCCCATTCTAATCGCGGTTTGATAATACTATGGAGCGTCGATGCCCTTCGGCAACAAGTCGCTGGACAACGAGCACATCGGCTACCTGACGTCTGCGCAGGCGCTGGCCGACTACGCGGACCTGCTGGACTCCCTGCAGGACCGCCAGCTGGCGCCCAAGTATCCCGTCATCGCGTTTGGAGGTAACCGAGATTTGTTCAAGAATTTCCTTGTGGTTTCTGAACTTGTTTGGGTTCGGCTCTTAAAGGTGCGGCTCCATGGACGCGGTGCGGAGCGGAGCTGTGCAAAATTGACCAATTACATTCTTCAAATTCAAAATTTGAAGCTTTGGAGGTAACCGAGATTTGTTCAAGAAATTCCTTGTGGTTTCTGAGCTTGTTTGGGTTCGGCCCTTAAGAGTGCGGCTCCATGGACGCGGACAGGAGCGGCGCTGTGCAAAATTGACCAATTACATTCTTGAAATTCAAAATTCGAAACACTGTGATGCGGTCTCATTGGCTGAGCTCCCACAGCTCCGCTCCGCTCCGCGTCAGTGGAGCTGCACTCTAATGCAGGGTAATCTCCCTAGACCTGAGGACCAGTGTTGCCAGCTCGGCATTCTGATTCGCTCTGATGTCGGCTGTAAAAAGATCCGAATAGTTCCAAAAAGATCGGCCAGACTATTGTTGGCCCTTGGCCTTCCCTCTTAGGAGACCTGGTATATGGTACGAAAATGGGGATTATTTATGAAAATCCGAAATGATCCGTTTTGATCTAGGATCCGCAAATGAGCCGCCGGAGGCCGAAATGATCCAAAATCGGACCAATAGGTCCGAACTGACAACACTACTTAGGACAAAAATCCAAATACATCAAGTCAGTGTCTGACAAAAATCATAAACTTGTCCGTCACTGTTTTTTTTTAATGGGTATTTTATATATCAATTCTAGTCAGAATTACGAATATTATCCGAATTCTATCCTAAATAATAGAAGAAAAAAATCGATTCGTCCATTCTGTTACCGGCATACTCGTACAAAACGAATGAAAAAATGCTAACGGAATCGAAGACTTCTAAAAAGTTCTCCTACTAATCAAAAAACCTGAAAATCTAAACATTACAAAAAATTTCAAATAAAAAAAGTTTGGCGAATCGAACGCCTTAAATCTAGCCATCCATTAAACACTAATAGGTAGTCATGAAGTCGGTGGAATTTTTGTTCATTTAATTTCAGAACATTGAGCGTCTCATGTAGTGTCTAGTACAGTCACGTCTAATAATATGTATACATTTCGGAACGTATGTCAAAGGCATAAGGATCAAAATTGTATACCTACATATTATTAGAGCCGACCGTAGGTACATAGTTCTAGAATCTTTGCCCGTATTTTGTTCTCGAACTTTATCCATGGTAAGATATTTAAAAAATCATTCACTTACAGTATTTATTTTACCCTTTTACCTATTCATAACCACGACAATCCGAAACTAACTTGAAGGTGATAGACTCGTCATAAGCTATTATCATTAGTCATACAATTACCTACTTAACTATAACAATATTTTATGTCAAACAAAAATGTATTGATTTTCCTCGTGCAATTCTTGTTATTTTGTCCTTGCTTGGGAATTTATTTGCGATAATAAAATAATAATACCTACAATAACTGCAGTGATAAAAAACAATTAATACTGCACATGTAAACAATAGCCCAGTATTTTAGCTTCTTTTACTACGACAAAAATATACATTACGCAATATCCAGTGATCGGTTTTTTGGATTCTCCCGGCGGGTCTCCTATAGTAAGGTGGCATAAAAGAACCCTAGGAATTTAACAAAAGCACTTAACTTAAAATGGATTGTGATACCTAAATGAGTTCAGGGAAGGCCAGTGGCCGGCACAATAGGTTCAGAGGTCGGCCGGTATCTCCGGGTTGTGATAATGATAACCCTTCCGTAATTGGATGCGACTCACATTCTTCATACTTACGACGTCTGACACCTAATAATACATTATACTAAGAGGTGTCACAATGCTGTATTACGTGCCGATAAATTGTAACCCAATTCATGCAATAAGAAGACATCTTGCTTACGTGTAAGCCAAGGTACTTACTTTAAAGCATCTTAGCACGAACTTCGTTAAAAACATTACTTAAAGCTTATTATAGAACACAACGTGTTAAGTAGATATACACTCATACTTAGATGGAAGAAATCTAAATGTCCTAAAGATTAAATTATTATAAGAATCCTCAAGAGTTTCAATACTTTCAATTTCAAATTGTCCACTTGTAATGTGACTAGATACGTCGACATTTCTCTATGCTAGTCACTCTACCTACTTAGGTATCTTGGAAATAATATATGTAATCCGACAGTTATTTTAGGTAGCAAAATGCTCACATTTAGTAGTAAGGAAGCGGTCTAGACATTTTAGGAGGCGTATTTTTCTAACCAAAAGTGCATTAGAGATTAGCGTCAAGAAAGGAAACGAATACATTTGTTTCTTCTTGGCACCTTCTATTCAAGCTAATCAGGATGATATTGAGCTGGCAAATTTTAAAAAGAAAAATCATACGTGGAACCTTAGGACCTATAGGCATTCAGCAAGAAAACAGAGCGTTTCTCTAAGTAACCTTTTGGCCGCCAACTACTGATATATTGGCACCGCAGGTTCAACGTCAAAAACCGAAATATCAGTCATAGTCCACACAACAACATAAACCTACACGCACGTGCGTAAAGTTCACATTCAGATTTGACATTTTATTGACGAGGCGTCAAAAAGGTTAATGTAAAATTAATTATTTGTCCCTAATTGTAGTAGGAAGGGTTGGTAGGTAGTCGAACATTGAACCAATTAGATAAACTTAGCCACCGCTATATTTCTATACAGGCGACCTTTCCAGATAGATTAAAAGCGTTCTGTATGCCTCATAGAACCCCTTCCCTATTCACGTAATGTGCCGGTGACTGTGAGTTAAGAGTGGTTGCCATTTGTTTATTTCTCGCCAAAAAGGTAACCAAATCCATAAATGACTCTTCTCTTTCCCACAGACTCTAATCTAGTAATTGGAGTTCGAGGCCAACGAAACTACGACAGATGCGTTATTGTCAAATCCGTCAAAGTCTCTTATGTCATTGTCAAATAAAGTTTTCAGGTTTCCACAACCTTTTTGTTATTTAATTTATTTATTTAAAATAATTCTTAATAAAAACATTATATACCTGTGTAATGTTTGTACGCCTTTTTATTTATTATGGCTGTCACAACTAGGATTTTCTTAAAAACACGTAAATACCTAAAAACTTTTATTTTCTCTTAACTAACATTGATATGACAAAATTTTCTTGTAAAGAACTTAAAATGATAAGAGCCAACGTTTGAAACGCCTATTTTAAAAAGAAGTTGAATTACCAGTGAACACATACGACAGCGTGCCATATTTGTTAAGACAGTACGTATGGTTAAATTACTAAGCAGTATAAGTATTATACCTACTATAACTAAGCAGTTTTAGGGTGGATTTCAAAACTCGGAAAAAAGTTGCGTTTCGGTGTTTAGAAAAAAATATTTTAGGTTTCATGCTTTGATATTATTTTTTTTCGTTACTTAGTAGTTTTATCTATAAGGCCCTTGATCAAAATAATCGAAATCTAAATAGTTTCATTTTAATATAATGTTTTATATGTCAAAACTCATCACCATCTAACAAAAAAATCTGAACCTCCATATTTGTACTGAAAATTATCGCAAATCTAACGTACGATTGCGAATTTTACTTCAGTAATCGTTTTTAAATATTGTTGTTAAACGTTCAAAAAAATATGATAAAAATCCTTCATCGCGTAAGTACTATTTAAAATATTTAAAAGTTTAACACCAAAAATTCATCAACACCGTAAGCGCACTGTCAAAGTTGAGGTAGTTTTGTACTCGTGCGTCTAAATATACCGGGTGTACCCACGCCCGCCTCCTCAATTCAGGTGAAACGGCGGAACCGAGTACACGTTTGTCTATGCGGGCTCAAACCAAAAAAAAACATAAAAATGTGACTGCAATACGTGATTAACACGCTGTGGCGTCATAACCATCCACGAGTGGTTTACAGTAAGTAATTGAATAATATTTAAACTAATTACTTGGGAATACGTAACCTTAAAGGAAGTTACTAGTGAGGCGTTGACGTTGCTTTAAGTATTAGTGTTCTAAAATAATCTAGGATTTTGTGTGAAATCGTCAACACCGAGCGTGTCAATACCGGTACTGAAGCAATGGATGGTTATGATCCTGTATGTATGGAGTTGACGATTTTTGTAAATTGGTCCATAATTTTTGGTTTTTCTTTTAGTAGCAAGTATCATAAAATGTTCAGCGGTAGAGAAAAGTCTGAGAAGAGAAGGAGTCAACAAGACAATAGCGCTATGGATAGGGAAATTGCTCAAGTGTAGATCTATAAAGGCGACACTGGGCGGAATATAAAAAGACAATTAGTCCTAAAGTTCCCACAGGGTGGACTTGTACTCATTAGTGAAGAAAATAAGGGGGGCCTATATATGCAAGCTTACTCCGATGACGGAGTACTATATAGTCGTACGTGGACCGGTACTAAGCACCATAAGGGACATAATGGCCAGTAGTATCCAAAAAGTGCTGGAATGGTGCAGAGAGAGAGACTGGATTTAAATCCATCAAAAACGAAGCTCGTGTTATTCGCTAACAAAAGGAAGACAGAAGAGATGAGGGCCATAATGGTACATGACAAGGAGCTGGAGTTGGTAAACGAGAAAAAGTATCTGAGGGTGACTCTGGGTAGCACGCTCAGGTACAAAACTCATGTAAAAGAACAAACGGCGAAAGCCATAAGAACACTGTATCAATACAAAAGAGCGGTGTGAAGGAAATGGGGGTTAAAGTCGAGGATATTGGAATGGATCTCCAAGGCGATAATACTTCCCGAGTACTATGTGGAGCGGTGGTCTGGTGGCACAGGGCACATATTAAAAAATATCAGAGGTACCTAACAAAGGTGCAGAGGCTGGCGCGTCTGATAACCGGGACGTTGAGGACAACCCGACACACGCCTTAGAGGTAATACTAGGTATAAAGGCGCTACATATAGAAGCGGAAAAGAGGGCCATGGAACAGTGGTACCGAATGAAGGCATATAAGGAATGGAGAGGAAGTTGCGTTCACAAGCGACACGAACTAATACAAGATAGGGTACTGTCAAAAATGGAAATGATGGTAACTCACAATGACCTCATAAAGAGGAAAAAGATATTCGATAAGAAATATAGAGTACATATTGGAGAGAGGGACAACTGGAAGGTAAACGTCGAACATCCGACGTTTATATGCTTCACTGACGGTTCGATAAGAAGCTCCACAGGTCTAGCTGAAGCAAGCATACCTACTAGGCATAGTTATCCCGAAATTGGGGGAAAAGGTATCTGTCCCACTTGGTAGGTATACGAGTGTGTTTCAGGCAGAAGTTCGTGCCATACTACGGTGCGTAAGGCTCATAAAGGAGCAAGTACAGCAGACGGGGGCCGTGGTCATATACACGGATAGTCAGGCAGCAGTGAAGACGCTAAAGAAGCCAGCGACAAAATCTTCTTTGGTACAGAAATGTAAGGAGACAGGAACTAAACTCGCTTGGAAGTTTGGAATAAACTACAAACATTCAAAGGCGCTTTGAAAATACATTGTTGATTTGACTGAAAATTGTTTGATTTAATACCCTTATGAATCTTATGATATAGTAAATTGTCATTACCATACACATAGTATCATCGCCATCCATTAAAAAATCATAACCATGGCATGGTCGTCATCACCATCTCGTGTAAAATATTTTGGATGCCTATAATTTCGAAATTATGCATCAAATTAGTGTGGAATCATAACAAGATACTCTCATAAATATAACTTAACAATTCTAGATACATATTTATGCATTTAATTAATAAAAGAAAAAAAATATATTTTTGTATGGTGAAAATTTTCTTGATGAAATCCACCCTTTAACCCGTAATAAGGCAGGGGTGCCTTATTTATTGGAAATGTAAAATGAAAGCATTTTTTGTATTTTATTTTTTATTTGTCTTCTTCATCACTTTACCTCCTGAGTCCTGGGTAAAAATCGAGTACACTCCCATAAAAGCCGAGAGTCCTTTATAGGCAGGGGTGCCTTATTACGGGTTAAAACTGCTTAGTAATTTAACCATACCTACCTTTTAATTTATGTGCAGTTAAATTGCTGTACCAAATGTTATTAACACCTGAGGTGATACCAGCGCAATACCAACTTTGTTACTAATAATTGCGGATAATTAAGTTTTTATTAAAATATCTTGTATTTACGTGAAAATAAGTAAATAATATTGTTTCTATAAATTAAAGAATTAAAATTAACAATAAATAACATATCTCAACGTTTGTTTTTAGAAAATAAGGATTTACTATTGTAAGAACATTTCATTGTTGTGGCAATATTTTCGTAGATTCTTTGGCCTCGAACTCCAGTTACTAGATTAGTTAGATTAAAAATAAAAGGAAATTCCTAATATTTTCTTCGGTTACCGCGAGGATTACACATGAAATAAAACTGTCATCATCCGCATAAGTCATCCGCAGACCACACACCCTGTAAAGTGTTCGAAACGTTAGTACGGTCAAATCGTACATAATTTTACCCTAAACTCGCAAATCAAGTAGTATCGCTGCATTTTTGGTATGTTGTTTAGACACCATAGGAAAGAATAAAACCATATTTTGCAAGCAAAAAAAAGTTGTGCTAGCTGGGTAGTACGTGAAAAACTGCGAAATTTAGGGTAATTTTTTACTTACTTATTTTTATTAAAAAAACCTTACGTTTTTTGATATCATATGTCAATAAACGTTTAAAGACTAATAAATTTCCAACAAGTTGAGCTAACATGCATTACCGTAGGTCTTATAGTTTCAGAGATTCGAGACTTTAAAAAGTACCCCTTTTTGTAAACTAGATAAAATTTTGTGTTTTGCTAACGTTTTCGACTTAATATCGCCTCACCTAATTATGCTACGAAAAACATGCAATAATGACCTTATAGCGCACTTAATATTATTTACTTTAAGGGTAAAAATTAGGTCAGCGAACTTTGTAGTTGAAAGTATAAACCCGAAATTCCAAAGGCAGGAGGCCCGCTATCTAAGTTTTACATACAAATCGCAAGTCGAGTTGCAAAGCTGCAATTTTGGTATATTATAAAGGCCTTATAGATATATACGAAAATGCATATTAAAAGAAAAACAATAAAATAATTTGGGCATAGGACGTAAAAAACGGAAAAAAAAATCGCACTTTTTTTAGTTTTTGACGTTTAACTTAAAATCTATTATCTTTTTGATGCTGATTGCTATAAAACTAAGAAAGAACATTAAATTTGAAAGGATTTGAGCTACGTTGCATCACCATAAGTTATATATATTTTGAGATACGACATTTCATAAAGTGCCCTTTTATCAAAACATAAACAAATTTTAGGTTACGTTAAAGCTATTCACTAAATATTGGCAAAACGTTCGCGCTAAGAAAAAAAAGTAATTGTAGATAATAACTACATTAAATTTGGAACAAATTGAGCCGATAACAATTGCTGTAAGTCTTATAGTTGGGGGTACACGAGGCTTCAAAACATGCATTTATTTTCTTAACTTAATGAAGGGCACATTTTGAAATGTCGTATCTCTAAATCTATATAATTTAGGGTAATGCAAGGTAGCTCAAATCCTTTCAAATTTAATATTCTTTCATAGTTTTATAGCAATTAGTATCAAAAAGTTATAGTTTTTTAGTTAAACGTCAAAAACTAAAAAAAGTCCGATTTTTTGTCAGTTATTTACGTCCTATACCTAAATTCTTTTTTTTGTTTTCTTGTAATATGCATTTTCGTACATCCCTATAGAGCCTATATAATATACAAAAATTGCAGCTTTGCAACACGACTTGCCATTTGTATGAAAAACTTAGATAGCGGACCTCCTGCTTTTTGAATTTCGCGTTTTTAGTTTCAATTACAAAGTTTACTGACCTGATTTTACCCTTAAATGAAAGAATCTTAATTGCGCTATAAGATAATTATTTCATGTTTTTCGTAGCATAATTAGGTAAGGCAATATTAAACCAAAAACGTTAGCAAAACTCAACATTTTATCTAGTTTACAAAACAGGGTACTATTTGAAGTCTCGAATCTCTGAAACTATAAGACCTACGGTAATGCATGTTATCTCATCTTGTTACAAATTCATTCATCTTTAAACGTTACCTGATACATATTGTCAAAAAACGTAAGGCTTTTTTTATAAAAATCAGAAACTATAAATAGACTGTAAATTTCACAGTTTTTCACGTATAACGCAGCTAGCACAACTTTTTTTTGCTTGCAAAATGTGGTTTTATACTGCCCTATGGTGTCTAAATAACATACCAAAAATGCAGCTTTACTACATGTTTTGCGAGTTTAATATACGATTTGACCGTACTACGTCGGAATGAAGTTAAAATTAGATAATATACGCGTGTTTATCCGTTTTTATAGTTTTATTTCAGGAAATTCCTAGCTGAAAAATTTCTTTTCCAGGGTCATACGGCGGCATGCTAGCAGCATACTTCCGCATGAAGTACCCGCACATGGTGACCGGCGCCATCGCTGCGTCTGCGCCGGTCCACATGTTCCCCGGCATGGTGCCGTGCGAAGCGTTCCATCGGATCGTGACGTCATCCTTCAACATCACTGGCTCTACGTGCGTTGAGAACGTTAAGGCTTCTTGGGCGGAGCTGAGGTGAGCCTTCCCAGAGTATGTGGTAGTTGTAACCATTAGCAGTAACCTGTCAATAGAGTACCTCTCTCTCTCTCTCCCCCCCCCCCTCCTCTTTCTCTCTCTTTTTCTCTCTTCCCGATTTTTCTATGTGCAACCAACGTGAGATTTTTTTTTTATTTTGCTTCCTTTTTCTACAGACAGGCTGCCCTAACCTCTAACCGCCCAGAGGTCTATAAAAAGGCAGAGTTGGGCAAAAAGTAATATGATTACTTCTATAAATTACATTTGTATGTGTACTTTGTAATAAATATTACACACACGTTTATTATTGCTAGGTTCGAATACTTCGAATACAGTTTCATTTGTAGTAGGTGTCTAATCTATTCTAACTTTATTATTGACATTTACTTACATAATGCTTATACCTACATTCTAAGTGGGACCGCAAACTCTAGCTTCTCTACATTCTAATTTTCTCAGCAAATAAAAAATTTAACACTACACCTAAAATATCTAGTAAGTCAATTCACCATGACAAAACTACGTACCTACAGATGTAGTGCAAAATCCTTTCTCTTCGCTTTTTCACGGAAACGCCCGAATTAATCTCCCTGTCTCAATTAGCTTCAGTGCAATATGCACTGAAGTTCATTGTGACAGTGATATGAATTCGGATGTTTCCGTGAAAAGCCAAAGAGAAAGGATTTTGCACTACATCTGTACGTACTCGTAACAAAGGTACATGGTAATAACTAAAAGGGAGTATGTTTATGAGAAGCGACGAAATCAGTAGGTGGCAGGATAAATCCAGTACGCGTTAACCACTTCTGCTCTTGATAAACTCCTGCCAATTGACACAAGGGGCTGAAATGATTGATTTAATGCCGGGAATTCAGTGTGTTGTTATTATTTTGAAGCAGACTGCCTGTGATAGGTATGCAATTTTGATATTGAGGTCATGAAGAAATTAGCCATTAAGATGCATTCGTTTTTGTCCATTACGACCAATAAAAATGTCTGCGGTCTGCACAATATGTATGGTCAATAAGCATTTAACTTGCTCTTTCTTTAAGGAACCAAACATACTTGATTTGATTTAGTTTAAACCACCAACATTCTTTAGGTAAGTATATATGGTATATTCTCGTGTTCGATTCCTTTATCGAACTTACAGTTCCTTAAGAAAACAAAATAAATGACTACGAAATTGTTCTAGAGTGGCGTATCCAATATTTTAAGTAAATGGTTATTGTGCTACCAGCTATAGCATTATTTCATTTAGAGAAATCTAAATGAAGGGTCCACGGATAGATGATTCAAAAGAGTTCTATTCCAATTTGAATAAAGAATTATTTACTTTGACTTTGAACATGTCTAGTCAATTCAAATTGCAGAAGGAAAAACCACCATACCTTTAACAGAATAAGATGTGAATTCGCCCTGATTTTTTTAAGCACTGGACATGTTTTTTTCCGTGGACCCTTGAAATGGTTTCCGTAACAAGTTGAAATTCTCTTTCGCCGTAGCAAATCTAGAAGAGCCATCTTATCAACAATTAACCTTACCATTTTGTCCTAAACATACCCGTTTAAAAATTCCAGAAACTTCTCAACCACCGCCAACAGCTCCGAATGGCTCCAGAAGAACTGGAAGCTGTGCGATCCAGTCCGCAACGCGACTGAAGTTCAGGAGTTGATAGACTTCCTACGCTCCATGTACGAGACCCTGGCTATGGTGAACTACCCGTTCGCGACGGATTTCCTGCTGCCGCTGCCGGCTGAGCCAGTCAGGGTTGTTTGCCAATACTTGAACCAGACGTTGAAGGGACAAGCTTTGTTAGAGGTATGCGAAGGACACCTTAGTATGCACCAGTTTTTTTTCACAGCCTCACCGCATGCATATATGGTCAATGCACAGATCAGTATAGATAGCTAACGGTGGCATGAAACATGTCGCAGCGTTATGGCCGATAGGCCTTTATAGTGTGACAGATGCGCGCCCTATGAGCCAGTCGCAACTTACCCGCGACTGCAGGATGAGCTCGGACATATCCGCAAAATGCCGAATTGTGCCGTTATTTCTTGTAAAAATAGGAATGTAAATAAACATTTCAAGGACTATTGAGTCACGTACCACATGAAAGTATTGATTTTTTTACTTATTAGTTGACAAAACCACGTATTTTTACAAATAATATATAACAACAAACCGCTGACATAAATGTCATAATGATTTTACTTGGGCGTACCAATTGGTTGAACTATTCAGTGACAAATTGTATGTGGGTTTTACATTGACGGCTTAGAATAGCAAGCAAGTTGCAATTTGGTAAGTGACCGTGCAATGTATTCAATTGCTAGCGATATTCACAACCGTCCTGTCATTTCTTGGTACGGCCGCTGCGAGCAGGCCGCGAACTAGAGGTACGACTGACCGTGTCGATGACAAATAGGGTCGATAAATTGTTGATGTATTTGATTATATTCAATTTTTTCTTTCATATTTTGACCTTTGTATCAATATCTTATCTTCATAAAGGTAAAACAATATATATAGATTATATCGCGTATTATATTATTTTGAGCCTTTTACAATAACCGTTGTCAAAGGTTGAAATTGTTTTATTTAAATATGTGACCATCGCGGAAACGGCTGATAACATTATATTTATTAAGGGTACAACCGTCTAAATAATTATTTGTTCATGTGATTCCCAGCCACAATTACGATAATGTCGTTAATAAATTGCTTTGTTCATATTCAAATATATGTTTATAATTGTCATTCTGTAGTTTATTATTTACAAACCAGATCCGACACGAAAGTAAGAAAAAAGTTTTCTAATTTATTATTAAACGACATAAAATGAAAACAAACAATATAAGGACTTAACTTAACTACCTATAAATAAAAAAATTGGCCTAAATCGCCGTCAGTGGGCAAGGTACCCAGAAGGCAGGCCGCATTCCCCCCGTTGTATAGCTATACTTAAACGCTGTGCAAGGTACTGGCCAGCCCTCTGGTCGCCTGAGGTATCTCTTAGGCGAGCCGCTAGATCTTTAAAAAGTCCATGTGCACTTGGTCCCCATGGCCCCCAAGGTCTCCACACCAAACGCCGCAAATATGTAGCTGGTTCCTAAAGCAGCATATTTGCAGCGCTCGAGACTTTCGGCTAACGATGCCGCGGCGCCAGCAGCAACGCCGTTGACCGAAACATGGGACGGCGCCAGAGTGTCAACGCAGGTGGCGTCCCAAACTAGCGGCCAGCCCATGCTCCAGGGCACCAGCGTCATTCCGTCAGGCCTCTTGCCGTCGTCCCTGGCCAGACCGTTGGGCTCTAGGACGGCCGGTAATTTCGCGCTAACAAGGGCGCGTCGGATAACATAATGTTTATAAAGATTAGATACATCGTCCAATGCGATATTTTAATCTGTATTTATTTCTTATTAAATGATAGATCGATTTTAATGTTTTTCTTAATATTCCGGCCTTATCAAGTATCTATGGATAATAATTTATCGACGTAGCCTCCTCTCTAGTGCCGCATCATATGGTAGCGCTTTAGCCAATCACAGCGTGGCAAAGGCCCGACCTCGGAGACACCGGGACTCATTACAATTTCGCTTCGTTACAAATCTCTCTCTTTCATATATCTATGGGTCAATGGATAGAATAATATATGTACACATTTTTTGTTCTGTATAAGTATAGTAGGAAATCTGATTCACTTGACTCTACTCTTTTGTTTCCTACA
Organism: Thaumatotibia leucotreta; assembly: GCA_025490895.1. NCBI lineage: Eukaryota > Metazoa > Arthropoda > Insecta > Lepidoptera > Tortricidae > Thaumatotibia > Thaumatotibia leucotreta. The sequence continues at coordinate 52,989 of JALPQI010005948.1, read as the reverse complement.
CTTTTTTGATTTGTTGTAATGTAACTATTAAAATATGGTGAGAAAATGTAATTTTATTTAGGTATGGTCTTGACTTCCACCGACCACTGCCAACGGTTCCCCATAGACTTTGAAACGATCAAGGTTGTCTGCAAGTCCAATCCCTTTTTCTTTCTTCTCCATAACTTCAAAGTCAACTCGAGAATTAATCGAATTCCACGTCAAGGAAACTACAAAAGATTATATTTCCAATAAATAATTCAATTTCAGGGCATCGGCAAAATACTACAAGTATTCACAAATTACGACGGCAAGAGCAAGTGTGTGGACTACAAGAAGGGAGAAGACTACGGTAATTTGGACGCGTCTGGTTGGGGCTACCAGGTATCGTACAATGATAATACTCGTAATTGTAGATTGTATACGCTTTTTCATATCGTCGGTTGACAAGCAAAACTCACTAAGTAACAAATACCTACTAGAAATGAAGCTCGTATCTCAGTTCTGATTCAATAATGTTAATGACATAAGAGTTTGCTAAGAGTAGTGACAGTTTTGATAGTGAGTTTTGCTTGTCAGCCGACGATATGAGTTATTTCAATTAGTCGGCTCGGGAATAGGATAAGAAGAGTCATTATCTAAAAAAGAGCATTATCGTTTGTCTGGAGATAAATTGACTGGCAAGGAATAAGCGTTTTGGATTTGCAATCCTTGTCGAATTAAAAGTTAAATTCGTAGAATTATCTGGATACCTATATATTATTGAGAATTTCGTATTTGGAACAAACGATTATCATCATCATCATCATCAGCCTATGATAGTCCACTGCTGGACGTAGGCCTCTCCTATTAACTATGCGTATAGACTCATTAGGAGGTAAATGCCCATAATCGCCACGCTGGGCAAGCGGATTGGCGAACGCAGTAATGTGTCCACTATGATGACGCTGCTGGCCATCACCAATCTTTTATCAAATAATGGTCAGTGACACTTCAATCCCTTAGTCGATTCTTACGACACCCGCAGGGGGAGTTGGGGTAGTGACAAATATTCTTACTGCCGCCACCACACGGCCTCCGTCACCACACGGCCAAACGATATGCTTCGTGTATTCAATAGATTAAACTCTTGAATTATTTGATTACCAGGAAAACCAGACATGTTTTAATCTCCAACAAAACGTTTCAGGCTTGTACAGAAATGGTGATGCCGATGTGCACCACGGGAGAGCATGACATGTTCGAGCCTGTACCATGGAATTTTACAGCATTCTCTAAAGAGTGCTATGACAAGTACAAGGTGTATCCGAACGAACAACTGGCGAAGATAGAGTATGGGGGTGACAGGTTACAGGCGGCTTCGAATATTGTGTTTAGCAATGGACTTATGGATCCTTGGGCTGGAGGTAAGAGATATGCATTAGTAGCATAAATTAACAATGTTATTTTCTTTATGTTAGTAGAGATAGATGCATGTCACTTATGTATATTCTACTGCACGGTGACTATTTTCGACTAGCAGTAATGTCGACACATGTAATGGGTGGTAGAAACCAAAAGAGAACCAAATACCTTATAAGACTGGAGAAAACAAACCTGAGGATGTTGACCGGAATTATCACGGGACACAACACCCTCAACAGGGATCTTAAGGCGATGGGAATAAGCAACGAAGCAGCGTGTCCATATAGCGGAAGAGACGAAACTAGCCAGCATGTCCTTGCTGAATGCGTCATGTACGCGGCAGCGAGATATGACGTGTTTGGCAGGGACATGCTGGAGGAGAAGGAACTCAGGGAGGTCAACCTTAGAGACGTCCTGCGGTTCTGCAAGAAAATTGTAAGGCCAGAGGGAAGTATTGGGGGAACGCTACCGGAACATTAACCTGCAGCTTCAGCTAAGGGAAATGGGGTGAATGAGCATATTGGATGCTCGTCGATGCCCGCCCGAGTTCGGTCGAGCGTCCCTCCGTAACATAACATAATGTCGCACATTCCTTGGGCATGCCATGCATCATGTATCTATGGATGACCATATTTAAACATAATGAAAGATAAGACAGAGATAAGGGCATTTCTCCGAGCGTGTCACTCGCCGTTGGACAATCGCAATCGCTTGGTAGACGCAAGATATCAAAAAAAAATGAGATACCCACGGAAAATGCGTAATAATGTTGCCACCGAAGTTACAGCGGTTGAAACGCTCGGAGAAATGTCCTTAAAATAAATATATATAGTACATTACTATTGAGGCCGGGACGAAAGGGGTTGCCGGCCGAAGACATATAGACGGATAGGTCTGAAGCGGGCAACCCCATATTTCCGGTCCAAAAGGTATGTATAGTGCTTTTCTCAAACATGCAATGAAATAATCAACGAAAACATCAAATTTTTATTTGTTTAAATATGCATAGTGGCAGAATATCATGATTAAAAAGAGCACTTTGCCAGCCTAGGCCTTCAAGATTTGTATTAAATTCCATTAACGACCTCTTGTCCTAGTCGCACCTGACACGTGATACTTCGCAGCCTATTATAAGGAACATCATAACAACAATACAGGGTGTTTTTTATATCATTAGCCATATTGCAATATGTGTTGGGTAAAGGCGTAAAAAAATAATTGGTAAAACAAAAATAATCCATTTTTCATTATCCTTTTTGTTATGATTTTTTTTTAAATCTCATTATCTACCGAATGTTTGGTCACTATGATCACTTGCTTACTTTGCGTACTGCCCCACCAATCCCACCATCTCATAACTGCCAAATCAGATTGGAAAGGGTGTTTGAGTTTGCAACTTTAATTAACCCGCATAAGGTAACTAATTCAATGCGTTATAACGTACGTAACAAGTTTCCTACGCGTGGTGGGGAATGGAGGTGGAGCTTAACTTGCAGGTAAATCCCACGAGATAGCATTATCAGTCTATCGCATACAGTACTAATAATGAGGGTATTTTGAGTTGCGCGCCGATCTGAGGGTAGTTTGACTCGAGCGCGTTCACGCAAGCGCACTCCTTCTTTGTTTACAGAGTGCTGTACAAATGGCACATGGCATCTTGCGATCAGCCGAGCCAGCATAATTTGACCTCAAGAACGGAGTAACTTAAATGTTCTGTCATACAAACGCGTACTGGTTTACCTCAGATATCGATTCTAATGCACTCTCTAAGCAAATTGAATTGTTGATGACGACGAGCAGGTACAGGTAGGTATGCGCTTGGGCAGTTTTAATCAAATAACAATCGTGTGTGCATGTAGTTAGGACATTTTATTCATTGTTTAGTGCCGATGGTGGGGTGAGTGACGTCGGCTGATCGGTGCTTGTGATGAACTCCTGATTGGCTAAGACTTGACTACTCAAACCTGCTACCCTTTTGTCTGCCATCGAATCGCATGGATTGAAACAAACTTGCCTAGTGACCACAAATTATGTTTTTGCTGGATAAAAAACGGGAAAAAAAACTAAAAAAAAGTGTCACTTTTTTTTTCAAAAATGTTGTGTACTGGTGATCGCGAATGACATATCCAAATTTGGCTAACGACATAACAAACACCCTGTATTTCATTGCATGTTTGAGAAAATTATACATGTGTATACCTTGTCACGGCCTTTAAAATGGACTTTATTATAGAACATATAAGGTCTATTTTAAGAGTTGTGACAAGCCTTTCCGTTTGCACTGACATGTGTCAGAATAATAAGTTAGTTAAGCTATAAAACGGCATTCCAGGCGGCATCCTGAACAGCGTGAGTGACTCCGTGCAGGCGGTGATCATCTTCAACGGCGCGCACCACCTGGACCTGATGCCGGCCAACCCGCTGGACCCCGACACGGTCCGGATCACGCGGAACAGCCACAAGGACAGCATCAGGAAGTGGATCGCCGAGTTCAGGGACGCTGCCACGTGAAATAAAGGGCTGTTGTAAATTGTTGTTTGAATCATTTCCTGGTGTTTAGACAAGTTGGCAATCGCTAACGCTTAATCGTCAGTCGTAAATGAAAGACGGCTAACTGTCTTTGTCGCACTAATATGACAGAGAGGGAAAACTACGATACGCTACTAAGCGTTAGCGATTGGCAACTTGGCTAAGCATCCTGGTGTTCCTGGAGAGTCATTATAGTCGGGCCTACTACCGCGAACTTGAAATTCGAACGTTTTGTGGATTTGGCTCTGTCACTCCAACGAATGCGACATTTGAATGACAGAGACAATACAGGCATATCATAATTTCAATATTATGTATTCAGAAGCGGTAATGTAATGACCTATATTAAGACACCGGTGTCTGTGGCTGTATCATAATATTAACATTAAAGTACAGGGCATCATAATGTTGACATTAAAGTATCCTCGTAAGGATATTAATTTTAACATTATGAAGTCAACTTCTTTTTGTTTTTTTTTTTCAATAAATATTTATTGTAGGATATCCTTACTCAAATTGAATGATTTCATCTGATTTGATTATTTTACTTAGTGGTTTCAATGAAAATAAAGGTAAATTGTAATTCTAAACGTTTGATATGGATGTAGATAAAGTTATGTATGTGACTTGTACATAATTAAGCATTAAACTCTCGTGTGATGTTATTATGAAACTCGCCTACGGCTCGTTTCATAAAACCACAGTGATATTGAAGTGATCATCTTCAACGGCGCGCACCACCTGGACCTGATGCCGGCCAACCCGCTGGACCCCGACACGGTCCGGATCACGCGGAACAGCCACAAGGACAGCATCAGGAAGTGGATCGCCGAGTTCAGGGACGCTGCCACGTGAGATAATAAAGGGCTGTTTTAAATTGTTGTTTGAATCATTTCCTGGGTGCTTAGACAAGTTGCCAATCGCTAACGCTTAATCGTCAGTCGTAAACGAAAGGCAGCTAGCTGTCTTTGTCGCACTAATATGAAAGAGTGACAGAGAGAGAAAACTACGATACGCTACTAAGCGTTAGCGATTGGCAACTTGGCTAAGCATCCTGGTGTTCCTGGACTATAATGACTCTCCAGTGGAGAGTCATTATATTATTACAGTCACTATAATACCGCGAACTTGAAATTCGAACGTTTCGTGGATTTGGCTCTGTCACTCCAACGAATGCGACATTTGAATGACAGAGACAATACAGGCATATCATAATTTCAATATTATGTATTCAGAAGCGGTAATGTAATTACCTATATTAAGACACCGGTGTCTGTGGCTGTATCATAATATTAACATTAAAGTACAGGGCATAATAATGTGACATTAAAGTATCGTCGTAAGGATATTAATTTTAACATTATGAAGTCAACTTCTTTTTGTTTCTTTTTCAATAAATATTTATTGTAGGATATTACTCTAATTGAATGATTTCATCTGATTTGATTATTTTACTTAGTGGATTCAATGAAAATAAAGGTAAATTGTAATTTTAAACGTTTGATACGGATGTAGATAAAGTTATGTGACTTGTACATAATTAAGCATTAAACTCTCGTGTGGTCTTATTATGAAACTCGCCTACGGCTCGTTTCATAAAACCACAGTGATATTGAAGTGATCATCTTCAACGGCGCGCACCACCTGGACCTGATGCCGGCCAACCCGCTGGACCCCGACACGGTCCGGATCACGCGGAACAGCCACAAGGACAGCATCAGGAAGTGGATCGCCGAGTTCAGGGACGCTGCCACGTGAAATAAAGGGCTGTTGTAAATTGTTGTTTGAATCATTTCCTGGGTGCTTAGACAAGTTGACAATCGCTAACGCTTAATCGTCATAAACGAAAGGCAGCTAACTGTCTTTGTCACACTAATATGAAAGAGTGACAGAGAGGGAAAACTACGATACGCTACTAAGCGTTAGCGATTGACAACTTGGCTGGTGTTCCTGGAGAGTCATTATAGTCGGGCCTACTACCGCGAACTTGAAATTCGTACGTTTTGTGGATTTGGCTCTGTCACTCCAACGAATGCGACATTTGAATGACAGAGACAATACAGGCATATCATAATTTCAATATTATGTATTCAGAAGCGGTAATGTAATGACCTATATTAAGACACCGGTGTCTGTGGCTGTATCATAATATTAACATTTAAGTACAGGGCATCATAATGTTGACATTAAAGTATCGTCGTAAGGATATTAATTTTAACATTATGAAGTCAACTTCTTTTTGTTTTTTTTTCAATAAATATTTATTGTAGGATATCCTTACTCAAACTGAATGATTTCATCTGATTTGATTATTTTACTTAGTGGATTCAATGAAAATAAAGGTAAATTGTAATTTACGTTTGATATGTATGTAGATAAAGTTATGTATGTGACTTGTACATAATTAAGCATTAAACTCTCGTGTGATGTTATTATGAAACTCGCCTACGGCTCGTTTCATAAAACCACAGTGATATTGAAGTGATCATCTTCAACGGCGCGCACCACCTGGACCTGATGCCGGCCAACCCGCTGGACCCCGACACGGTCCGGATCACGCGGAACAGCCACAAGGACAGCATCAGGAAGTGGATCGCCGAGTTCAGGGACGCTGCCACGTGAGATAATAAAGGGCTGTTTTAAATTGTTGTTTGAATCATTTCCTGGGTGCTTAGACAAGTTGCCAATCGCTAACGCTTAATCGTCAGTCGTAAACGAAAGGCAGCTAACTGTCTTTGTCGCACTAATATGACAGAGAGGGAAAACTACGATACGCTACTAAGCGTTAGCGATTGGCAACTTGGCTAAGCATCCTGGTGTTCCCGGAGAGTCATTATAGTCGGGCCTACTACCGCGAACTTGGAATTCGTACGTTTTGTGGATTTGGCTCTGTCACTCCAACGAAAGCGACATTTGAATGACAGAGACAAATACACGACGGCGGCAGCATGCACTTGAGAAAAATACTAAATGACAACGGTCATTCTTCTGTACGAAAGCTTAACTTTTTATCAAGCCCGATGTAGAAACATCGCGAGACTTTTGATTAAAGATCCAGATCTGGTTTCAGAGAATTCAATAGTACAATACAATACAATACATACTCTTTATATTGCACACCAATAAAAAAATACCTAAAATAACTAAAATACCTTCCTTTCTAGTTCTTAAAAAAACACTATACCCATAATCAATCTGGCATTTACCAAACTCTTGTAATGAAAATGCATTTTCTTTGAAATATGACCTTCATGCCGCCTATTCGACTTTTTGTATTTAACTCTCATATTTTTTAAAGAGCCCACATATATAAATTATCTGTTTTATAAGGGCCTCACATTTTGTGATTATTTTGCAGTGCGCAAAATATTAAACTAACCCCTCTTCAATTTCATAATTTTAACAGTAGAATAACAGATATACAGTGTTACAAGTACAGGTATTACAATGGGCGGTCTTATCGCTAAAAAGCAATGAAGAAGCGAGCGAATAGTACCTACAATGACAAGAGCAAATAGCCAGTGCTGGATACGACTTTAGTAGCTTTAGCCTTTAACTCACCTTTACCTATACAATCTAAATCATAAGTCGAGATTTGGCATGAATGTAACATAAAGAGTGCCTAATCAAACATCCCTTCCCCTGCTTGGTATATAATGTATAGTTAAATAAAATTATCAGCCTGTGCGGTAAACGAAGGCGTCTGCTATTGGTCTGCCATCAAGGCACATTATATCTCGCGTTTTTGTCATAGCAATTTCTATGAGGGCTGAAAAATACGCGCCTAAACTTTTTAAATTTGTCGCTTTTTTCTACTGCCAAAAGTGGTTATAAATATCTTATTTCTTCAAGTAAAGTAATATATACGATAAAGAGAGCCCTCTTGTGGAATTTTCTTGCATGCATGGTTGAAGCACCATCTTTAAATTCGTTCCGGAACTAATCATGTATACACCCATTAATATGTATACACAGTCATAGCCTGCTAATGATTAGTTCCGAGTAACGAGTTATTTTGTTCTGGTTTTTAAGTTTCTCTACATTTTTAAAATATAACACACTTGAAAACCAAAACAAAATAATTAGTTACCCAAAAAAAAAATATATATATACCTATAGGAAGAATAAAATAAAACACAAATTTTATAGTTTTCATTATTTTCTATTTTTGTAAAATATAAGCGTCAATATCGCGAACAAAGCGTCTATTTCGCACAATCAATACAAAAATAACAGCACAACACAAAATTGTGCTTTTAGCACAACACAAAATTAAAAGCGTCAATATCGCGAACAAATAAGCGTCTATTTCGCACAATTGATAAATGATAATGTTTAACACAACAGAAAACAGCGGAGCAGTTAAATACAGAAACTTTTACGGAGGAATAAGTTCAACTCAACGTAAAAAGCGAAGAAAAGCAAAGAAAACATGCTACTTGTTTACATGTGCAATGTGCAATGCCAAAACTCTTTCAAACTTCATCTTGACTTCAACGACAAATTAGTGATCGTTTTTTTGTTAGATTTTATGGCATCATTAGTGGTCGTTCAATATTTCACACATAATAAAGTTTTGGTAACCTATTAATTAATAAATACTACTTTAAGTTATTAAAAATATTTATTAATTTTATACCTACCTCTTAATAGTAAATTTTAATAAAATACTAAATATTTTAATAAATTTGAACAAACAGTGACACCTATTGATATCAATTAGGGCTACACGTAGTAGTAACAGGCACGCACACACGTACGCTAAACAAAGGGTGCATGTGTGCGTGCCTATTTTCGGTTCTGAAAAGCAGATGGAACCGCTATCTAAGGGAATTGACCCGTACAAAGAAAGTGTCTAGCCCCTGTATTTCTTCCACAGCTAATTTAATTTAGGCATAACGAAGTTTTGTATTTTGTGCACTATCGAAACGCACCATTTCATTGACAGCTGACATTATTGACAGCGCATTTTTGAGGTTATGTTATTGAAAATCAAAACAATATTGGTTTACATTCAGATCAACACAAAATTGCGGCAACAGATCAAGTCTTCAGTAATTAGTTCGAATGTTCTCATAAATAATGACGACTATTTGTAAGTACTGCAACGAACCCGAGAACAAGCAGTACAGACCCGGTCTGATTTGCGATACATGTATATGTTTTGTGCATTTGACTTGTTTACGGCGGCAAGGCACTCCAGGGGAGTTGGCTTGCGATGTTTTCTTCGATTTCACATGCGAGGAATGCTCTCCGAACAATAAAGAAGTGTTTACAAGAAACAGATTTCCATGGTAAGAATAATATGTTAATAGTATTAGTAGCCGGCTTTCAACTATTTGGCCGTTTGATGACGGCAGTAAAAATACATTTGTCACCACCCCAAGTCTTCCTGCGGTTGTCGTAAGAGTCGACTAAGGGATTGAAGTGTCACTGACCATTCTTTGATAAAAGATTGATGATGGGCAGCAGCGTCACACCCGCAGGAGGAGTTGGGGTGGTGACAAATGTATTCTTACTGCCGTCACCACGACAAAAAAAGTTTTTAGTTTTAACAAAATAATACATGAATTTTGAGTTAATACAATTTTGATGTAAGTGTGGGAAATAATGTTCACCTTTCAGGGTGAATGTAATCCTGCTGACTCTGCACCACCTTACCACCAACGCGTACGGCATCAGCAACCATGGCTTCTTCCACTATAAGACACATATCTGCTCGTTCATTGACCGCAACTGGACCATCCTCTTTGATCCACAATTGTAAGTACTTTAAATTGAACCTTTGCTCGTAATTTTGTGACAAATACCTATATTATTGCAAAATATTTTACCAGTTTTACTTTACTTTAGAGGTTTATTAGTTATTAGTCAGTCAGTTAGTAATAGTTTCATTGTCAGATGTATTAAAAATTCATAAAATTGTTAATAAGTGCTTCTTCATATTTTAAAGACAAATTGCGGCCCTACTGCGAAAAACGAAATTCATATATTTCGAGGATTTGTCTCTCTAACTCTAATTTCATTTTTATTTATTAATTCAACATACAAGCTTACAGTATTAAAAACCAAGATGCTTATATGCTACTTAATCTAAAAGGACCATGGGCATATTTGTATGGAGAGTGGACCAAGAACCAACAGAGCTGAAAGTGGTGTCATTAAATAGGTATTTACATTTATTTCATTTCATTCTACGGGCACTATGTTCAATTCCATTGCAAAACTGAGATATTTGTATTTTAGTCAGAGTAAATACTATGAGGAATGGTGTCTGAACGACGGTGATTTACTTAGAGGGTACCCGCAGAACGCCTTACTCATACAAAATTATCCAATGGAATTCAACTTTGCACCCATAGAATGAAATAAAGTACATAAACAGACCTTTTTAATGACACTACTCCCAGCTCTGTTGGTTTTTGGTCCATTTTGACGCATAGTCCTTTACAATTGAATAACAAATACATATTTAAACATTACAAACTTAATAATAACGCCTTCTAATGACGCCTTCATTTGAGTGACAGAGAAAAATCGTAGGCCTGGTCTTAATCGCGTAAACTTACGTTTAATTATATCCTGACGTTTCGGGCATGATGTTACACCTGTTGTCGCAGGCAGACTGACGGGTGTGATGTCCTGACGACCCGTTTGTCTTTAAAATATGAGTGATGATCAGTGATCGGATTAGGTAGTGCCATTTCGGGTGAATGACCTTGAACATTATACTTAACATGGATAAGCCTCGGGATCCTGAGACTTATATTTTTTTACAGAACATTTTCTTGTTGAGTCATAAATTGAAGAAACATGAAAAAATAAAAGGATTTTGTAATTTTAATACATCTTTTATTTGATGTTTTTATAGCTGCTACTAACAGTAGTAGAAGCAAAACAATTATTAAAGAAAACTCTATGACTGCTCTACTTTAGACCACCAGAACCTCAGTCCAGTCAGTCATCGGTCAAAAGAGTCCCAATAAGAGCGTTTCAAAGTCCGGTAAAGAAGTAAAAATGATTGATTAAACTATTGTGGAAAAATACCCTTAAAACAATGTTCGATAAGTAAAATTAGACTATTTTTTATCAATATCCAACTGAAAGTAAACCAAAATAACTATAGAATTGTAAATTTTCGAACAAAAATTTTACTTTTCATATTAAATGTTGGGTTTAGAAGTTATGTCCACACTAAGATAACGTACCGAAGTCCCGAGAAATGGCACTACCTAATCCGATCACTGGTGATGATTGTGAAAGTTTAAATCAAGTGCTTCCTTTTGAAAAAATATATATCTTCTTCTCTGGTGCAGGGCTAGCACTAGAGAACGAATTAGAAAAAATTTAATAAAAAATATTTTGATCTCTATATTTGACGAAAATCTGGAAGAGATCGCTCTTTAGCGATAAGACCGCCTTTTGTTTACCTCTTTCAAACATGTACTTTTATTATTTGTTTTGTATTTGTCTTTGAGGTGCAATAAAGAGTTATTGTATTGTATTGTATTGTATTGACGATTTTAGACTTCCACTTGAATAATTAATAATTATCTTTAGTTACTACACAATATTTTGAAGGTTGCAAAAAGTTACATATTTATTATATGCATTTCTCTTTTTCATTTATTCTTTAATACGAAAATCATGTCCTCAGCAAACAGAAGAAGAACTGGGTGGGCACCATAGCGGGCTCTCTGTCCGTGTACAGCAACATCATCTTCCGGTCCGGCTCCGCAGTGCTCGGGGAGACGGGCTGGTGGCAGCTGCAGCATGCCTTCTCTCCGGCAGTAGCTTCACATATTAGTAAATATATCTCAATACTTAAATCTATGCCGTGTGGTGACGGCAGTAAGAATACATTTGTCACCACCCCAACTCCTCCTGCGGGTGTCGTAAGAATCGACTAAGGGATTGAAGTGTCACTGACCATTATTAGATAAAAGATTGATGATGGGCAGCAGCGTCATCATAGTAGACACACATTACTGCGATCGCCAATCCGCTTGCCCAGCGTGGCGATTATGGGCATTTACCTCCTAATGCGTATAGCATAGTTAATAGGAGAGGCCTACGTCCTGCAGTGGACTATCATAAGCTGATGCATGCATGCATGCATGCACTTAAATCTAATTACTTATACTTCTCTAATAGTACACTGTGCATTAAGCCGCTAAGTTAGAAACGATAAGACTGAAAGGGACAAACAATACTTAGTGGATTGCTAAGTTATTAGACGTTTATGAATAAAGGGGTTACTCTTTTGTTGCAGTCCAGGAAATAGCCCGAGACAAGCCCAAAGGACGCCCGCGGGGGCAGATGCAGCTCGACCTCACGATATTCTCTGAGAAAGTCATTGAAATGGGTAACGTCTTTTATACATTTACATATCGACTACGAACAAATAAAACATGGAAGCCGCACGCCATACTAAATTGCCTTTCATAAACGGTCCTGAATTTTATTTGACAAGTGTCACCCCCTCTTCAATACATCACGGTAATGAATTTCAATGACAACCTGTAAAAACTTAAACCGCCACTTAAAAATAATTGTCATTGGTCCATCAAAGTTGTGATTGGCTATATTCTATAAACATAAGTCAAATATGTTGCGCCGAAATATGCGCGGTGTTAAGAAAAGCGCTGTGTCCTGCCTATCTTGGCACAATTGAACAATTTGTTTTGGGGGCATTTTAGAGCTGGCGTTGTATATGGTCGCAGCATATCGAGGGCTGAATGCCAAATTGGTTGAAGTGACATTTGTGGTGATAATTAATAGACAATGAAGTAGTTTTTGGCCGTGTGGTGACGGCAGTAAGAATACATTTGTCACCACCCCAACTCCTCCTGCGGGTGTCGTAAAATTCGACTTAGGGATTGAAGTGTCACTGACCATTCTACAAGATTGATGATGGGCAGCAGCGTCATAATAGTGGACACATTACTGCGATTGTCAATCCGCTTGCCCAGCGTGGCGGTTATGGGCATTTACCTCCTAATGCGTCTATACGCATAGTTAATTAGAGAGGCCTACGTCCAGCAGTGGACTATCATAGGCTGATGATGATGAAGTAGTTTTTATAAACGGTTATGTACATTATACCAGCGTTTTTGGAAGAGGGGAAACGACATGAAAGCGTCTCCATAACTAGATCCTCCAAGCACTTTGAACACGTTTATTTTAAACACTAGATTTTTCAGTATTATTTCATTACTATATCAAGGATGAGATTTTGAATGTAAACAAACACTATTTTCCAGATTAAACACAAATTTAGAACTACATACATGTCATACATACAACATGAATACAATACATTTTTTTATTTATTTAGAGGGCTCGTATTTTTAATTTCATCACACCTGTTCGGTAAGTGCGCCAATGCGCTGCGGCGATGCGCGCCGTAGATGTGTCATTACGCCCTAGGGCAATCGAGGATTTTCATAAAACAGTACGTAGCACTAGCTTGTTGCGCGCCGCTCCGGGGTTCTGTTATAAAAATGTTAAATTTAAGTCATCCCTGATTTTGAGAAATTATTTAGACCATTTTAGAGTAGTTTTGTGAAAATATATTGTTTTATTTACTTTTTTGCCTCAAAGGCGTGAAGAAAAACATTGTGTGTGCCTCGGGCGGTACAAGAATTATGAACTCGTGTGAAGTAAACCCCGCGCCTTCGGCTTCGGCTTTACTTTCACACTTGTTCACAATTTCTTATTTACCGCCCTTAATACACATTGTAATATTACATTTTTTCCAGGTTACAAAGAGTTCCTGCGAACCGAAGAGCCTCAAATCGTCATAGAGCGGCCGGCCAAGCAGCGCAAACTAGACCTCGACTACTCTACTAGCTTTTATGATCAGCTCGAAGCTGACTCTAGGTAAGGGCACAGATAAGGAAGCCTTCCACGAACACTTATCATCATCAGGGCTTGTGCATAAATCACGCGAGGTCCTATAGGGGAGGGAGGGGTCCAAGAAAACATCACGAAAGATCACGGTAGGGGGGGGGACAAGGAGACCTCACGTGTATTTTTCTACGATGAACAAAGTAAGAAATATTGTGAATTTCGGCTAGCGACACCTGAAAAGTTGAATGAGAAAAATACACGTGAGACTGCTAGGGGTTGGTGCTAGCCAAGAAACTCACCACACATCACCATGGGGGAGGGGGGGTCAAAAAGTAACCGAAAAAACCTCACATGATTTATGAGCCCTTCAGTATACCTAGATATTTTCCTAGCAGGAATGAATACTCTACTAACTTTTAAACTAGACATCGACTACTCTACTTTCTTTTATGATCAGCTCGAAGCTGACCCAAGGCAAATTCACAGATCCACGAACAGATGTCATCATCATCCGTATACCTAGATATTTTCCTAGCAGGAATGAGAGATAGACAAAATTAAACATCGATTTAAGGATTTTAAGGTAATGTGGGGTAAGATGAACTGCCATGTGGTGACTGCAGTAAGAATACGTTTGTCACCATACCTACGACTAAGGGATTGAAGTGTCACGTCACTGACCATTATTTGACAAAATATTGATGATGGGCAGCAGCGTCATCATAGTGGAAGTGGACACATTACTGCGATCGCCAATCCGCTTGCCCAGCGTGGCGATTATTGGCATTTACCTCCTAATGCGTCTATACGCATAGTTCTCCTATTGGAGAGGCCTACGTCCAGCAATGGACTATCATAGGCTGATGATGGGGTAAAATGAAATGGTTTTCAGAATAGGGAAAGACAAAAAGTCGTCCACCTGGCACAGCGTCTGCTGGTAGCATTTTGTCTTACCCCATTCGAATTCGGGTTCTAATCTCGACGAGGGCATTATTTGTATATTTTTTTATCACAAATATTTTTTTGTTGTCGTGGCTGTCTATATATTTAAGTATCTATATGTATCTGTCTATTATTTATATCATCGATTGGTACCCACATCACTAGCCTTAATTGAGCTTACCGTGGGACTATGTTGATTTGTGTAAGATGTCCCAAGATATTTATTTATTATTTTATCTGCTAGCTAACACAACACATCGAGGTATGGAGTAAAGCCTAACGTAACTGATACTTGAAAACTCGTGATGTGGCTAATGTTCATCTTATTAATTGTAATATTATTAAGTGTGTGTTGCCTATTGAGGCATGATGATTGGCAAGTCAAATTAGCATCTTTTTTCGAACTGGGCATTTTCGCAGAATTTTTTTATGGTAGGTTAATGTTTTTCCTACTCAGAATAACGAGTTCTTTCAATCTAGGAGAAAAAAAATACAAGAAAAAAATGGTCCCACATTTTTCATACATTTTACATGCTCTCCACTTTGTAACCGCTGTACAAAGTGTTTGAAAAACGGTTACGTAATAGAAACAAAAAGTTGGGACACTTTTTTTCTTCTAGTAGGATCGAAAGAGCTCGTGATTCTGAGCAGGAAAAACATAAAATTTACCTGTTTCAGAAAAATAAGTTTTTGGATCTCTTCTCGCGAAAATGCCCAACTGTCAAAACCGATCACCACTATGGAATTTGAAGCCGCGTTTTCACTTAGTGTTCTGAGCGAGCATTCGCTTGTTCGTGGGCTGACAAGCGAACATTTTACGTCTAAAGTGACGTCACGTTTGAGTACTGCCAAATTTCACTCTTTTAAGTGCTTTTCAATTTGTTAAATAGAAGTTCTGTACAAAAATTACTGCAATCTACATCTTAGTAATAATTTCTTCGTGTATTATGTCATGCATAGTGTTAAATAATTTATTTTAACTACAGTCATCATCCCTATTCTTATTTCTGTCAAGCAGACAGTCAGCCCTGGAGGAGACAGCGGAAGGGTCGTGCTCTGACGACGCAAGATTGGACTTCGTGCAGAGATACATGCCTCCGGTAAACAAACATATTTATATCCCATTATTTATACAGCGTGTTACTGGGACCCGAGCTTTTACGAAAATGGGTAATAATACGCATTACTAGCAATCGTTTTTAAGTATTAACATTTGACAATTATTTAAATTGACCGTAGGTACACGTAAGTTTATTTCCTCCGAACGATCAATGTAACGTGACTGCTTAGTTGTAATGTTGCGATTGGCTGCGATCTGTCATTGTCAAGTGCAAATTAACGATTAATTTTAAAGTACATTGCTTCTCAATTAATTTTTCTTAGAAAGTTAATTACTTTTAAGATCAGAATTTTGAATCAAATAATGCTCATGGTTTGGCTAAAAATCTGTATCGCATTTCTCGGTTTCAATAAAAGCCAAAATCATGGTAACATACTGTTGCATATTTATTAAATATCAAAACTACAAAATATTTTTCACATTAATTTACTCATGGATGTGAATACCGTCACTACGAAAAGAACTTGTGATTTATACTATCAAGTTTTTGTTCATCATCATCATCATTATCATCAGCCTATGTTAGTCCACTGCTGGACGTAGGCCTCTCCTATTAACTATGCGTATAGACGCATTAGGAGGTAAATGCCCATAATCGCCACGCTGGGCAAGCGGATTGGCGATCGCAGTAATGTGTCCACTATGATGACGCTGCTGCCCATCATCAATCTTGTAGAATGGTCAGTTACACTTCAATCCCTTAGTCGACTCTTACGACACCCGCAGGAGGAGTTGGGGTTTTTATTGTATACACATATTTTCAGAGTGATTCATCAAGCGTCCACTCTCTGCCAACCCACCCGACTTACTACGACTCTGATTCACGAAGCGCGTCACCGCGACCCGAACCCGAGAGACCCGAGAGACCCGAGAAACCCGAGCCCGAACCCGAGCCGGAAACTGAGAAACCCGAGAAGAAGAAGGAGAAGGAAGAGAAGCGGGAATTGACGAGGGAGTCGATGTTTTCGGCAATGCCGAATAGTCTTGAGTTGCCGTGGGTTGAGGATGGGAAATTTGAGGTAAGTTTATTGAATTTCATAAGGTACTAAAGACAAGATATACAAATCAAATCAAATTTATTTTATTGTACATACAAATTAAGGATACACAGGAAATCGGTTCGTGCTTCACATGAATAAAATATATGTGTATTAAGCATTATCCATTTGGGTTGCTCTGGCTCCTACACTAGGCTCAGCCTGTCTCGTAGGTAACAAAAAATTATTATTATCATCATCAGCCTATTGCTGGACGTAGGCCGCTCCTATTAACTATGCGTTATCAACGATCCAACATTGCATTATGTTTGTCTATGTTTAATATCTAAATTCAAATTTTGACATTACTGTTTTCGTACTTACTTATGCATACATACTACTATATACAATAAAATAATTGTAGACAAGAACAAGAATTATTTATTTATCTTCAAGTTAAATTAGGATGTGAACTACAGTACATTTATTAGCATCCCGGTTTACCAGCATATAGACGCATTAGGAGGTAAATGCCCATAATCGCCACACTGAGCAAGCGAATTGGCGATCGCAGTAATGTGTCCACTATGATGACGCTGCTGCCCATCATCAATCTTTAGGTCAGTGACACTTCAATCCCTTAGTCGACTCTTACGACACCCGCTGGAGGAGTTGGGATGGTGACATATGTATTCTTACTGCCATCACCATACGGCCCTTTTAACAAAAAGGATGTATCGTTTTGAATATGATTTCCATTCTTGTTATTTTTCTTTAAGTTGCGGTACATTATTTATTTATTAATAGCAGACGCCAGGAAAGATAGGCTTATCGGCTGAGTAGGTATGGACGACCGAACGTAGTGAGGCCGGACAGTGATACGAAGCCGGTAAGCCTATTTCACGGTGAGGCATGTATATTGTATTGTGTTTTTCTCAAACATATTCAATGAAATAAAAAAAAAACGATCAAAAAACCAGAATTTAGCTGTTTAGCCTGTTCATGAAAACCGACGCCATGTTTTAAAAAAATATTACTTAAGGTGGATGTCCCTGTGAGATTTTCATACAAATTTGTCGACATTAACTCTGTTAATTAGTAGACTTTTTGTAATTTTGAACCTTGATAGTAAGTTGTACGTATCCCGTAGATGGCGCGTATGTAAAAAAAAGTCCAAAAAGTGGTATAATATTTCTGAATTATCAATTTGAAAATTGATACAATTTCGCTCTTTGCCTTTGTATATGTGCGTGAATAATACTATCCATGAAAACTGACATGGAGGCAGATGACAAGGTAAGCTTAACCATATCCATCACAGATGTCACTTTAAAACTGCTAGTTAAATGACCTCACTAATTAGTAATATATTCGGTCAATAGATGGATTATTAAAAGTAAGCGTAATTCATAAAATAGGTATGTTGTTATTGTTTTTATTTTATCAAATAAAATATCCGGTAAAATTTTATCCCTCGATTCGCCAGGTCGGATCTCAAAATACAATATATCGGTCAGTATTTTTTATGAATTACAGCCAGTAGGTAGTTAGGTAGCTACTTTTGTATCTAACTATGATGCTCACTTTAATTCTCATTTAGCGTAACTTGTACAACAGTTTGAAAGAAAGGAGCACATTAATATGATAGGTACTAATTAATATCTGAGAGGTAATAAATAAAATAAGTGGCTATAAATTAATAATAATAATAAACAAATAAATATATCGGGACATCTTAAGCTTAAATTAAGGCTTGTGTTGTGGGTAGTAAGAAATAAGCGATGATACATATCATGTAACTACATACAGATACTTAAACACATAGATAGCCACGATCAAGGAACAAATATTTGTGATAAAAAAAATACACAAAATAATGCTTTCACTGGGATTCGAACCCGGAACCTCCAGCTTCATAGATAGGGTCACAACTAACTCGGCTACCGAGGCTGACGACTTTAATTTAAATGGACGCGTAAAATACTTTTTGGTAAGTGGTCATAAAATATTTTGTTCATTTGTCACAGCAAAGTCAATGTCATCTATGAGTCAACATTTTGCAATTTTGTTCCACAAGTCAAGGCAAAAGTGTTCGTTTCGATAAAATCGATATCATAAACATGCCCACAACGATGGGCAGAACGAATAAAAATGAGTACCGAAAACACCGTTGTTCTGGGGGGAAAAGAAAAAGCGTCGAGTAGAAGCGGGGTTACTCCTTCACCATGGCACCACATAGTAAGTATCTCGCCGTAGCGAAAATTTAAAATTTGAAGCGTAATAGTTAAAACACCTATTTAATAAGTACAACTAACCTAACGGAATACCCGAGCCGCTTTTAAAGTAGTTAGAACATTTTTTCTTCTATATTTATGACACTCTCACATTTTACATTTGCCAGCTAATCTTTGTCGAATTCAAATGATTCTGTAGTAGATATACATATTATTACCTTTATTCTATTGCCAATTGCGACACGAACTTTGTCAGTTATTATTAATTTCAATAAAAAGAAACAGATAGGGAGGTATAATAAATTAAATTCACCAATGTGACTATTTCAGGAGGATAGCAGCTTGGCGGGATATTAAGACCGACCAAACTCACGAGCCTGAAACATCAGATTCCACCAATCAAACCCCAATTATTTGTGCAACTAATGCTCAGTGAGTGTTTACTACTTTTAGAGTTGTATAATTCATTATGGAATTCATATCATATGAACCTAATGTCGTCGTATTAGAGACTAACTGTAGCTTAAATAACTATGTCTAGGTACACATATATTGCAGGACAGCGAAAGTATTCAGTATGTTATAGGTGTGTAACTTGTCAATATATAATATGTAATAGATAACAATACCCATATACTTTTCACTTGACATATTCCAATAGTCTTTACTGTCATTAGACTTACAAAGCAATACTAAAGTTTTAGCTAAACCACTAATTGGAGTTCGAGGCCAAAGAATCTAGGAAAATATTGCCACAACAATGAAATCGTCGGCCTAAATCGCATACCTCGTAACTCCAATTTTTATGAAAATCATGTTTTGACATTTTTAGATAGTACTATTCTGAACGCATCTAACGGCAAAACTCTTAAATACGAAAAATAAACCGTTTATGTTTAAAAAGCAAAATAGAAAACCTCGCAACTCCCGGCCGCCATTTTGTAAAAGAAATACCTCGTATCTCCCTCCCCGCCACTTCCGTCAGTACAGCTTGCTATGACGTCTAGGGCTTGCAATATCGGATCATTTTCAGTTCCGGAACTGATTTCCGATATTATACTTCAATTCC
The DNA here is from genome assembly GCA_025490895.1 of Thaumatotibia leucotreta. Lineage (NCBI taxonomy): Eukaryota > Metazoa > Arthropoda > Insecta > Lepidoptera > Tortricidae > Thaumatotibia > Thaumatotibia leucotreta. Next base: position 32,883 of record JALPQI010005948.1, on the reverse strand, counting down.
GGAACTAACGAAAATTTTGTAAAACTAGGTATTATTTAAATAAAACTTAAAATTTCAATACGATTTGTATACAAGATGCTCATGAGGAAACAGAAAATTTTTAACACCATATTCCTGAGGCTAAAAGAAGCAAGATTTTTTGTGTATTTCGAATGCTGCACTACTTAAAAAAGTATTCTATATTATTATAATTATTGTATATTGTATTAATGAAACTTTGCAAAAAATGCATTTAAATGTTTTAGGTAATAAAAATAAAAGATTGTTTGTCCTTTTGATGTTTGTCAATTAAGTGTAACTTTTGTGTTGTTGGTCTTGACTAAGGCAACACAGAGACAAAATGGTTACCTAAAATGCGTAACGGTCTAAAACGGTAATACAAGGCATTTTCTCTTAAAATAAACGGCATCCGGTAAACTTTATATGACATTTGTAACCCTTTCCTTTTTTCCCTTTCCTCATGGGTATTGTTCATCAATAAATTAAGGTTACGTTCTTATACCAAATACTTAGTACTTATATGGTAATTCGAATCAGAAACATTAGTTTTATTGATTTCCGTTAAATTGGACAGGTTACTTGGGACATTAATAGAAGTTGCCTGGTATATCGGCTATTGTTTTCATAGATAATAATTGAAATGGCAAGTGTGACCCTTAAAACCTTAAGAATAAGGTCTCAGGTGTACGTCAGTCACCTTTTATTTTTTACTATTTTTGACTGTATTTTCACATAAAAAGTATATGTTATAAAACTAACACTTAAAATGAGTATTAACTTTTTTTTTACGAAAACCTCATTTTTGAATGGTTTTATTTCTCACTTTTTGAAATGTATTAATGAGGTTAGTGAGACTCTTTTCCATAATGGCACCAACACCGTTAAAAAAAACCTTTCGTACTGAGTAAGAACAATTTTTTTTTCAATTGGTAATAACTCTGTAACTAGGCTATATCCAGAAAAGTTTATATGACATTATAGTTTCTAAATGTGGTTAGGAATACACTGTTAAAATAACTTTAATTACAAATACCAATGTTTTACTTTTTTGGAATGCTACTTGATATTAGACCAAGTGGAGACTTAATCAAAGTTTACGATTCTTCGACATAAATAGCGTATAATTATCGAAGGGCTAAATGAAAAATAACGTTAAATAATTGCAACCCAATTGATTATTAAAATCTTACAGGATCGTTGCTTACCGTGGCCAGTTTTGGTGGTTTAGTAGTAGGTACCTAGTATTTAGTAAACACGGTTTATTTTACAGAAACGAAAACATAATACAATTTGTGGCAAACTACTTATCGATATATCTTGTGGTGGCTTTGTATTCTGTACCTAATTATCATAATCGTGTTGATATTTTATGTTTATCCATATAATAAAAACACTTTTTATTCAATTCCGGAATTCCGATATTAGCTGTGTCAGTTCCGGAACTGTAAAAACAGCAAAATCGGTCCGAAATTCCGATATTTCGAAATTCCGGAATTCCGGAATGCAAGCACTTGTTAGGTTGTTACTACGCGTCAGTTTTGCGTAAATATTAAGGAAGAAAACGAGTGCTGTATAACAGGTATGTGTAATAAGGTTCTACGGTTTTCTGATTGTGTATTCTTGATAGATATTTATAAGAATACTCTTGATAGATATTTATAAGAAAATTTGCAAGTTTTTTTATTCACAATTACCTTTTTCAGATCAAAAGACTATCCTCTATTTATACGGATTTTTATAGCGAACCTCTTAACTCCCGATTAGCTTTCTAAAATTGTCAAGAAAAACTCGTAACTCCAAATTTTTCAGATTCAGGTGATTACAAAAAAAATGTTTTTAGCAATCTGACGTCTAAATTTAACTTAACATTATATAAAAAAAATACTAAGCAAGTCTTCATGCAAAATTTTTGGTAATCAAGTTTTTTGTGCCTCCTGTAAAATTTGGTCAGATTGAGTTACGAGGTTTGCGATTTAGGCCGACGAAATGTTCATACAATAGTAAATCCTTATTTTCTAAAAACAGACGTTGAGATATCTTATTTATTGGTAATTTTAATTCTTTAATTTATAGAAACAATATTATTTACTTATTTTCACGTAAATATAAGATATTTTAATAAAAACGGAATTAACCGCAATTATTAGTAACAAAGTTGGTATTGCGCTGGTATCACCTCATGTGTTAATAACATTTGGTACAGCAATTTAACTACACATAAATTAAAACCCTATTTCTGCATACGTTTAGAAAATTGCAGAATAATACATTGTAGCGTGCTTTATGTTCACATTTCGTATTCGTAAAATTCCTTTGACCTACAAATTTCTTTGGCAGTGCTATAGTTCTCCATTTAAATTATCATAGAGATCTAACGTTTTGTTTTCTTCTGTAGGTTGTTAACAAGGTGACCCACTTGGTTCAGCCATGTTTAGCTTCGCTATACACCCCATCATCAAAAAATTAAATTCCAAATGAAATATACTGGGTGAAATCTTATAAATACTGTCTTAATAAATATGACACGCTGTCGTTTGTGTTCACTGGTAATTTTAAATTATTTACAAGAAAATGTTGTCATATCAATGTTAGTTAAGAGAAAAGAAAAGTTTTTAGGTATTTACGTGTTTTTAAGAAAATCCTAGTTGGGACTACCATATTAAACAGAAACGCGTAAAAACATTACAGAGGTAAATAATAACTTGGTTCAGCCATGTTTAGCTTCGCTATACACCCCATCATCAAAAAATTAAATTTCAAATGAAATATACTGGGTGAAATGTTATACGAGTATGTACTGTCTTAATCAATATGGCACGCTGTCGTTTGTGTTCACTGGTAATTTTAAGTTCTTTACAAGAAAATGTTGTCATATCAATGTTAGTTAAGAGAAAAGAAAAGTTTTTAGGTATTTACGTGTTTTTAAGAAAATCCTAGTTGTGACAGCCACATTAAACAGAAACGCGTAAAAACACTACAGTGGTATATAATGTTTTTAGTAGGAATTATTTTAAATAAATTAATTAAATAACAAAAAGGTTGAGGAAACCTGAAAACTTTACTTGACAATGACATAAGAGACTTTGACAGATTTGACAATAACGCATCTGTCGTAGTTTCGTTGGCCTCGAACTCCAATTACTGGTATACGTATGTAATATTTTCAAACAATTTCATTCAAACTGTCCACTCAAAGACATTACCTTTTCAAATCAACCAATCACCATGTGAGACGGCGCTGCGCGCTGCATACTGTCGGCAACCTCTCAAAATGAGCGTCTCAGACCGAGCAGAGTCACAGTTAAAATTATCGTGTTATTGTGTACCTATGAATAATTAGTATATTTTAATTTCTCGCAATTAAAATAAAAAGTAAAGTAGCTCTGGTTTAGAAACCATATTACTGGAACAATTTGAAAACAAACGATGAAAAAAAAACTCGCGGTAATATTATGGCTTGTTTTAGGCTGTTATCAAACAATATATTTATTATACTAATATCATGGGGCATTCCTCCACAAGTCGACCTACCTAGCGTCAAGTCCCCGCCTCCTATATTATTGTGATATGAGCTAGCTTTATTGACTGCGTAACTTACTTTTCCTAACTAGTGCGGAGAAGTAAACTTTGCGCACGCTTCTCGTACGTTAATTTCTCTTTTTAAGGCACTTGTTATGAGAAAAGTCGTTCGATACACGTGTAAAAACTTCTTTTTAACTCGGGTGATTGACTTTCATCCTCGTTGAAACATTTTTTTTTTTGCACTTGCATCGAAATGCAACTACTACTACTTCTACTATTCTTTCCCTCTTGCTCGCACCAGTCGCGCCAATATGCGTGTGCGACAAGGATGACTGGAAAATAACTTGTACAAACATTAAGTTTAATCACGTTTCTGTAATATTATTATGAAAGCTATTCTTCTGTTTCTACCTATCGTTATCCCGGCTTTTGCCAGGGTCCGTACCTACCTTTCCTCCTCTTTGCGCGATCCTGGGCATCTTCATACTTCACTGTCTGTCCATCTGTCTGTCTATCACCAATATGTATCTAATGGATAATTAGTTGAAATTTTCTCAGATGATGTACAATCAGCAGCAGATATTGCTAAGCGGGCAGAGTTTTCAAAATAAACTATGCACGACTATTAGAGTGTGTTAAGATCATTGTGAACACCCTACTCATTAAGCAATATCTGCTGCTGATTGTACCTACCTAAAATATTGCCGATATAACAAGAAACACTAAAAATAATTAAATATTTATATAGCTATGTTTTGTCGTGTTTCGAATAATAACAACATAATTTTTAAAAAAATATTTCTTTATTATTGGACGATTAGTATATGAACAAATAAATATATTTAGCATGTGACCATCTTACACATATCAACCTAGTCCCACAATAAACTCAATCAAGGCTTGTGTGAGAACTAAACTACAAAATATGTAATATATAGAATAGATACATACAAATACTTAAATACATATTGAATAGTTGGAGTCCTAATTTTATTAATCTGTACGATACGTAGGTATGAACATGGCATTTTGATTTTAGATTAGGCAATCTCTTATGGACCTATAATGATAATCTATCAGGTTTTATACTTGCAGACTATTTTATTCAAATAATTTTAAGTTTTATAGTCTACCTAAAACCTTCTCTTCTTAAATCACTCTATCTATATCTATAGAAATCCGTTGCGTAGGTGTAAAGATTGAAGCATACAATAGGGATATAGGGACAAGAGAATGCGACTTTGTTTTATATTATGTAGTGATTTGGAAGATTATAACCCCTTTATTCATAACCGTCTCCTAATTTAGCAAACTGTTTTTGGGGTTCCGTTGCCAAAATTGCAAAAAACGAAAACCTTATATTCGTCAAGTCATGTCCGTCTCTGTCCGTGTCTGTCTGTCACATCCAATTTACTTGGAAACAATAAATGGAATACTCGGAAGTAATGACATTTGGTGAGGATTGTGTTGTATGAACCGCCAATGATATATAAGTAAAGATACGTTATATTCTAACAAAATGAGCGAAATAAATACTTCACACCATACTTCTACAATTTATTGATAGTTGACAAACACTTATCTTCATAATTCATAATGCGTAAAAGAGATGGTAAAATACATATACTCGTATTTAATAAACGAAAAAGAGACAAGATGTATCTCTTATAGTTTTTGAGATAGGTTGTTTTAACTGTATTTTTTATGATAAATTGATAGTGGTACGGAGTCCGACTCGCACTTGGTGCATTTTTTAATTCATAATACATACATAATTATTATATACGTATAAAAATCAACTACAGGAAACAACGTATCACTTCCTAGTAAGTTTGTGTGTCTGTTGGTCCATACGGAAGAAAACGTTGATTTAAACTGAATACCTAAATTCTCAAATTTGAAGTCTTCATGACCTAAAAACTAAATAAACCTCCACGTTAATGAAATCAGAAGATCTGTTTGTCTGTTCGTCTCTGTGCCTGATCATAGCCTGGCTGAAAGTTATAGTTTGCCTGTCGATTTGCCTGCCCACCTGTTTTTCTTTGTTTGAATGCATGATTTTTGTACATGTGACCGTTTCAATTCGTAACAGATCCCTGTAAAATACACTGAGCAAATTTGATAGTCACCTACTTACCTATGTGTAAACATAATTATTGATAGGCAAGGTTTTGTATATTTATTTTAAAATGTACTTTCTGCAAATAGGTAGGTAGTTAAAATATTTTTTGTGCTGGCCACATGGCGTGTTAAGAAATTAAAACTTGTTTGAACCCATTGAACTTAAAGATCTAGAGTATTTCCGCTGGGAAACAATTCTTATTATAATAAGCGAACTCTGATTCAGAAAATATTATTTTGCATCCGTCTGAATTTCACAACTGATTCTTGTAAAATGGTATATAATGAGTATAAGTTGAGTGGCCGTGTGGTGACGGCAATAGAAATACATTTGTTACCACCCCAACTCTTCCCTTGGGTGCCCTAATAGTCAAATAAGGGATTCGAAGTGTCACTGACCATTATTTATTGAATATTGGATGATGGGCAACAGCTTGCCCTGCGTAGCGATTATGGGTATTTACTTCCTAATGCGTCCGTATGCTTAGGTACCTAATACGAGAGGCCTTTGTCCAGCAGTGGACTAATTATAGACTGATGATGTGATCTGAGTTTAAGTTACCGAGCCCAACACTTGCCCCATTCTTGATGGTGGATGTGATAAATAAAATCACTGATCTATGGTTATGATATAATTTACTGTAAACTAACGCATGAAGAGTATCAGCTACGGACGTATAAACGTTAACGAATAAAGTAATTAAAATAAGTGTATTAAGTCAGCGTGATCGTGGGTACAGCAATTATATTTAATGCTGTCGGGGGGATGTGCAGTGCTTGCAATGTACAGTTACTATAACTTTTCTTATGACATACATAAAGAATTACCACATGACTTGATGCCCACCTGACGGTGTGTTTATTTTGTAAAGTTTCAAAATCATTGTTTGTATGTCTGTCTGTCTCTCTGTCTGTTTAGGGCTCCCTCTACATGGCATTTTTTTTTCGAAACGCTTATGTTATAAGAGACTTGGCATAATCAATTTTTGTAAACAATATTTAGAATATTACTTTGCCAGAAACTATTTTGGCATATTATTATTTAGGTCATGTGTTATTTCGCAGAAATTGGATGTCCATATTTTTGGCATAGGTACATAATTATACACGGTGTTACGCGAGCACTGCCAAAGGTTTTAACTATGCATTCTAGACATCAAAATAAACACAAAATATTATGAGACCTTATGTCAATTCCACCAAAAAAAAATTTTTTTTCTTTTTTTTAGGCCGATTTGAATACTTTTTAACATTTCCAGTACTTTTTATCATAACAACAATTTGTTTAAATTATTTATTTCAATTGTTTTTTTAGGTACAGGTTATTTCGTCAAGTCTATTCGTATTTTTTGATTGTCAGGCAAAAGGTGTGGTAATATTAGAACACATTGTGGTAGCATTGTAATTCAAAAGAAGTTAAATGACGAGTTACGTCGAAAAACTTATTTCGAAAAAAGGTTGATTATCTCTGAAACCAAGCCGAATCCAGGAAATTTTATATAACATTAAAGACTCTAAATATGGTCAGGAATCCAGCATTAAAATCTTTCGGAATGCTGACGTAACACCGTGTATACAACTCTCCGAAACGTACTTCACATACATATATTTTACGTTAGGCAGAAATGCATTATCTATTATGGTAGATTGGGTTTGGTACATATACTTATTATAACGATATGTAATAAGACAATGTTAAGAAAAAGATGAGGTGATTGGTTGGTTAGGTTAGAACAACGATCTTGACTACCGTTCATTATTGCTGTGGCAAACTGGATAAGGTTAGACTAGAACAATTGCGATCTCATTAGGAACTCACTGCTACGACAAAGTGGGTTAGGTTAGAACTGCCATCTCATTATTAAGTCACTGCTATATCAAAGTACGTTAGGTTACGTTAGAACTGGGTAGGAAAAAGTGGGTTAGGTTAGGTTAGAACTGCCATCTCATTAGTAAGTCACTACTATATCAAAGTACGTTAGGTTAGGTTAGAACTGCCATCTCATTAGTAAGTCACTACTGTATCAAAGTACGTTAGGTTAGGTTAGAACTGGGTAGGACAAAGTGGGTTAGGTAAGGCATCGGTCTCACCGCGAGCTACTAAGCTATGAACTATCGGCTACAAACACGAACAAAAGATACGCACTCCCGTGTAAATATAAAATATTTTAAAATAAAAATAAAACCGCCTTCAAAAATTCGCCCAAACTAAAAAGTCAAAAATAATTTTAGTTCCTACTTCTTAGGATTTCCTACACAAACCTTTAAACCTTTTACCTTATTCATTGAAATAAAATATTATGGCTAGGTACCCTACAGATTTCTTAGAAGTCGGTGCCAAGCCAATTTTTTGCTTTTTAGTAGTGTAAAATCGTTATTTAGTATGCTCTAAATACTTATAATTAGAATGTACTGCACTGTAATAGGCCAGAAAACCTGAACTGGATACCTTAAATATTCAAAGAATTATCCCATTATGAAGGAGATATACATTGTATCATCAGCAAGTATGAATAATTTCAAAGATTATAGGTAACAGCCTTAGCATGCCTATATTATTTAAAGAATCACTTACCGCTAACCAACATGTCATAACTACTAAGCAAACACTTAAATAGATATATTCAAAGAATTATCCTCCAACTCCTAATAGTTAAGGAGTTATACCTTTCGTCATCAGCTCACCAACATGAGACTATGACCACCTAAATGCAAATACTCAAATAGCTTCCAAAATACATGAACTGTGTTATATTTAAAGAATTATCCCCCAACTCCTAATTTCTAAGGAGTTGTACCTTTCATCATCAGCTCACCGACATGAAAGGATGACCACCTAAACGCAAATACTCGAATAGCTTCCAAAATACATGAAATATGTTATATTTAAGGAATTGTCTCCCAACTCCTAATCTCTAAGGAGTTGTACCTTTCATCATCAGCTCACCAACATGAAAGGATGACCACCTAAAGGCAAATACTCAAATAGCTTCCAAAATACACGAAATATTTATTTATTTATTTATTTAATCTTTATTGCACAAAAAAGAAAACTTAAAAGTACAAAAGGCGAACTTAATGCCATAGGGCATTCTCTACCAGTTAACCTTTAGGCGAAGCAGAGTTATACTTAATATATATGTTATACTTAAAGAATTATCCCCCAACTCCTAATTGCTAAGGAGTTGTACCTTCCATCATCAGATCACCAACGTAAAAGTTCATGACTAGACGCAAATATTTGAATAGTCTTCGAAAATAAATGAAAAATGTCATGTGTGCCTACAACATTTGAAGAGTTCCCTCGATTTCTCCAGGATCCCATCATCAGATCTGGATTCGGTGACAATGCGACCAACTAGAAGGTATAGCCATTCAAACGAAAAAAGAATTTTTCAAATCGGTCCACGCGTCTTTGAGTAATCGGGGAACATACATTAAAAAAAAAAAAAGATTTCGACGAATTGTAAACCTCCTCCTTTTTGAAGTCGGTTAAAAAGAGAGTGTATCTTTTATTTACACGGGAGTGCGTATCTTTTGTTCGTGTTTTTTAACCGATAGCTCGCGGTGAGACCAGTGCCTTAGGTTAGAACTGCCACCTTATTAGTAAGTCACTACTATATCAATGTAAGTTAGGTTACAACGTTAGGTTAGGTTAGGTTACAATTGCGACCTTATCAGCAATTGACTGTTATGACAAAGTGGTTTAGGTTAGGATACAACTGCGACCTCAGCAAGTCAGCAGTAATTCACTGCTATGGCAAAGTGGCTTCGGTTAGGTTAGGTTAGAATTGCGACCTTGTTAGATTAAATTATGCTCAATTAGTAAGTCTACAGTAGAGTAAATTGTATTTCCATTTCAACAATTATAAAGAAAAAGAAATGTATTTTCCTTTACTGTCATGGCAAAAAAACTCGACAAGAAAACGTTATGCATATCTTGCACGGGAAAGAGAGGGCTGGGAGATACTCCAACGACAAGTGAATAACTCTGTGATGATGATGATGAAGGTGACCGTCTGTTCATTATAAGAAAAAGATTTGGGAGTTCAACCCACAGTCGCTTATATTCCAGTATGTGTGTCTATTTGTCCGTCCGTGGCTAAGCTCGGCGATCGTTAAGGTGCATGCAGGCCAAAAGAGCATTCGCTGTTCTAACCCCCAACTCTACGAAATTCGATCGTTACACGAAACGAGATTCGTTGATTTCGTAGAGTGGGGGATAGAACAGCGAATGCTCTTTTGGTCTGCATGCACCTTTAGTATCAACTAGAAAGCTTAAATGTGGCATGTACATGTATATTTTTATACCATCGACAGAACGATGAAAAAAATTAAATTTTACGGTAAGTATCTATAGAGGACACGTAAAATGATGATGTTTTATTTGCACTTTCACCTTATGGTATGTGGTGTCTTTAGGTATGTGACCTTGTCATCAAAAGCGGTTGTTTATGCAATATAGAAATAGATAAAAATCTCTTGAAAACTCCAAATAATTGTGCCAGGGAGACACTAAACTTATTGTTAGAATAATATTTAACATATATTATTGTGAAAACACAAATCAAATTATTTATTAACTAAATATTTTGATTTGTACTTTTTATTTTTCTCCAGTAGTCACACTACTTAATACTATATAAATTATAAATATTAAATGTCATATACCAAAGAGGGCACTCGGAGTTGATTTGACATCGATAAATGTTATGTTGGCTTTTTAGTATTATCTTGGTATGCAGTTGGGTTCCGTGTCATAAGATAGGCCTGATGATGAAATTGGACGAAGTTCGAGGGAACTCGGAGTAGGTTTGAGACAATGATATCCTACGATGACTTTATAGGATGAGCAGTTAGGTCAAATACCACAAGATAGGCCTGATGATGAACTTGGAGGAAATGCGAGGGAACTCGGAGAGGTCTTGAGATAGTTGTACGTTGTATTGGCTTTTTAGTATCCTCTTGGTGAGCAGTTAGGTCCAGTACCACAAGATGGACTTGATGATGAATTGGCTTGAGCTTGGCTTGGCTTCAGATAATAATATGCTATGTTGGCTTTTTAGGATTAGCAGTTAGGTCAAATACCACAAGATAGGCCTGATGATGAACTTCGAGTAAGTGCGAGGGAACTCGGAGTTGGTTTGAGATAATGATATGTTCTGTTGGCTTTTTAGGATCCTCTTGGTGAGCATGTGTCAAATATCACAAAATAGGCCTGATGATGAATTTGGAGTAAGTGCGAGGGAACTTGGAGTTGGTTAAGGATAATGATATGTTGTGTTGGCTTTTGAGGATTAGCATTTGGGTCAAATACCACAAGATGGGTCTGGTGATGAACTTGAAGGAAGTTCGAGGGAACTCGGAGTTGGTTTCAGATAATGATATGCTATGTTGGCTTTTTAGGATTAGCAGTTGGGTCAAATACCACAAGATAGGCCTGATGATGAAGTTGGAGGAAGTGCGAGGGAACTCGAAGCTGGTTAAAATCATCATCAATATTATCGAAGCAGATGTTAAAACTAACATGAAAATGTTTATCACAATATGTAACTATTATGTAGATCACACGTGTAACAATGATAAAATGGTGTTAAAAAAGTGATATTTCTTGGACGTGAGAAAAACAATAGTTTCCTTGGGTTGCGTTCTTCTGTTCCGTTAGAGTTGGAGATGTGCTATAATTACTTATTCTGTGGTGAAAGTGAGTCTGTTATTTATATACTAACTTAGAAATTAGTAAATGTGTATTGTACAGGTTAAAGTATATATTCATTTGTTACTTAAGTACCAACTAGTTAATCTGCCATATCTGAGGCAGCCCTGTTGCGTGATTGTGCGAGTTACGCGTATACAAACATACCCGTACGCACACATAGGCACAGACAAATGTCAGATTTAGTTTTTGTATGCCGTATCCACCCTGGGACATAATTGTATAATTTGGCATGTAATTCAGGATACTATTTTTCCACAGCTCCATTTCGTCACAGGTTTTTTTTCTTCGTGGCATTTTTAAATCACTCGGCAATAATTATTTTGTGAAAAGAGTTATCGGTATGGTTAAATTAATCGACATCCTTTCCAATAAGCGACAATACCAAATAGCAAAATTGGCTAAGCAGGTATACCCACTAAAGTTAAGTATGGAGGGTAGGTATTAGAAATGAGAAATAAATAATGTTGATAAATTTAAACCTTATCCCCTGATCTGTGTAGGCGTCCTGAAAGGACGTCTGTCACCAATGTAATTGAAATTTGAATTTTATTTTCAAGGTTTATTTTCCAGTAATATGTACTTTTTTGACAGACCACATATACATATGACCACATATATATATGTGTATATATATGTATATATACATGGGTTACTTTTTCACCAGTACAAAAAATCAACATACGTAATAGTAGTCCAAGTTACAGAATACTAGCATTTTTTGTTAGTAGGTACAAAAAAACTGAAATACCAATGTTTTAACTTATCCGCAAACCTAACAGGAAATTTGGACGCATTGCGCATTATAATGTGCATAACTAGCAAAACACACGAACGGGCAACTATTTATTTAAAACGTCATCGCACGCGGCATGGCGGGTTGGAAAAGCGGCGGCGGTAATGTGCATCGGGTATCAACTTATCATTATGACTTGGCAAAAATATCTTACTAGATCCCAAATCCTCCGTCTTACTTGCACGGGCTTAGGACCGTCAAAATAAAGAATTTTTCTGTGTGTTAAATTTGTCGAATGTTTTAAATTATGTCGGGGAAACGTGATAAAATTACAAAGTAGCACAGAAACTTTCTTTATTGAGGCGTATTTCAAAATTTTAAATCAACTTTATCTACACAAATATCGTTAAGTGCTCTAAAATGCGTCCAGAAATAATAGACAATGACCAGCATTACCCACCATCAGAACTTGGCACATACATAAAGTTAACATTATATACGATTTTTCCGGAGGTTATGAGTTTTAAATTTGGAACAGCTGTCAGATTCAAGTGGGGTGCCTATTCTGGTATCTATAAATATTCAGCCAGTCATCAACACAATAAGTTAATTCAGTATATTTTTTAGTAACAATCGGACGATATTTTCATATCGAGTGACAAGAATAGGGACATCATTCGGTAGTCTATGATTTAAAAAAAAACCGGCCAAGTGCGAGTCGGACTCGCGCGCAAAGGGTTCCGTACCATTATCAATTTATTATTAAACAAATACAGTTAAATCAACCTACCTCAAAAACTATAGGAGGCAATTTAATCAAACCAAAAATCGTTGATAGAGCTTATTAATGTGTACAACATATATTTTTTTTAGAATTTTATATCGCGTAGTTTTAAAAATAGAGGGGGGGGGACACATTTTTCAGACTTTGAGAGCTGATATCTCGAAAACGATTTGCGTAAATAACAATAAGATGTATAAACCTTCATATAATTTTCAAAGGCCTTTCTATTAATACCCCACACGCTTATATACAACAAATTTTTTTTTTTATCCCTCAGTTACATTTATGGCGGGCCCCCACCCCAATGGTTTTTTTTACAATTTAGTATCATAATCCTGTAGCGGTTCATACAACACATATCCTTACCAAATTTCGTTACTGTAGCATTTATAATTTCCGAGTAAATCGGCTGTGACAGACGGACAGACGGACAGACGGACAGACGGACATGACGAATCTATAAGGGTTCCGTTTTTGCCATTTTGGCTACGGAACCCTAAAAATACAGAAATTCAAATCGGTGCCATTCCTGCCTTTTGTTTATTGCCTTACAAGTGAAAAATTGTGAAAAGTTGTAAATACTTTGTGATAATATTGATAATTATTTGATAATGAGTGGCAGTGACTTGGATAACGATATGAGCACTCCGCTGGACATACTCAATGCAGCTATGACAGCAACTAACAACCTGTTGCCGCAAAAGTCGAGAGCCAAGTATGAGAAGGCTCTGTTTCTGAACGCATCTTAGAGCACTTATGATATGTGTGTAGATAAAGTAGTGTATGCAACTATACGTAATCAGGCATTACGTACAGTTGCATAAACTACTATTATGTACAATGATTGGAATCAAAAAAACATACCTAATTAATGGAGTCCATTTCTCATGCTTATTAATTAATTTACATGAATGTTTCCTTCGATATTTCCCATCACAAGTTTTCACTTTTAAGTTCATCAAAATGCTCTTATTATTGGACTTGGGCCTCTTCAACGTATACTCGCCGTTTCACCTCACCCCACAAAAAAAGTCACACGGGGTCAAATCTGTTGACCTGGCTGGTCATAACACTGGCATTTTCCAGGCGGGGCACACTTTGTTCAGCGTTAGAGTTTACTCTATACATAAAGCATTTTATCACGCTCACATGATGCTCCAGTACATCATGAATCAAGCGCCGAGCGCCTACTTTACGTATCGAGTAAACGCTAACTTAATCGTTACTTGCCAAATCATGACACTTGCCTTTTTCTTTGGCTTGTTAATCTCACAACCATACTTATATTTATACAATCATATTTTTTCAGTTGAATATTGAAATACAGTTGAAGATTGGGAAGATACTTCAGCGGAAAGAACCTAATGAAAATGTAACGGAACACGTTTCAAGAAAATGGTATTGAACTTGGTGACAAGAAACATTCATATATTTGTAATTAAGTATAATGTTTATATACGATTTAATTTTCGACATTATTATGAGCTGTGTTTTGCCGAATAAATATTGTTACTGAATACAAGTGATGAAAGTGAGCATTTTCTACATGAGTGTCGGTGATCGAAACCGACAAGAGTTAAAGAGGTCTACATTTCAACACCAACATCAAACTATGTTATGCGAATGCATTATGCGAGAAAATATCTGCATACAGTACCAACCAGACTGTGCAGAAAAATAGGGGAGAGTGGGGTACAGTGAATAAAGGTGCACTGTGAATATTTTGCATTAGCTTTATTTATCGCTTTAATAATCCGGTATTCTTTTTTCACGAATTTGCTCATCTGTGTGATACTAATATTGGAGTAACTAAATAACGGAAGATATTTTCAATTATACCTGAAAAGTCTTGTTCTTGGTTTTTTTACCTCAAACTAGGAACTGTTCTGTGATTTTTGATTGAAGAGGTAACTTCAGTTCACTTTTTTATAATGAAAATGATTTTAAAGCTATATGTAAATTATATACTTGTGCTGGAAAATGTGTCCTCTAAGGAATAGGTGGGACAATAAGGTATCTAGAAAATTACAAATAAAAATAACACCACTACAACATTTGTAAAAAAAAGGGATCCACTGTACCCCACTCTCCTCTACTATGAAAATTCAGTCTTGCACTCGCGCAGAAAAATATCACATTCTGTGGAGTGAAGTTCTTATGAAAACTGTCACCACTCTTAGTAACCTCGTATGTCACTATTGAATCGGAACTGAGATACGTACGCACTAAAGGAGTATCTTAAAGTCCGTTGGCTCAACTGCTACTTTTATTCCTATGTAAAATAAGAGTGACAGCTGGTAACCACAGTTACCAAAAGCTATTGAGTGGCTATTATGGATCGAATATTCGCTGTGTCGAAAATCGTAGAAATAATGTATCCTAAAATCAAAATTAATGTTTCGATTGGACAATCGACGTACATTTGTGACCGAGATTGTCATCCCATAATCTCGGTCACAAATATACGTTGGCTCGACTGCTACCGGCTCGAATATTCGCTGGGTCGAAAAGTGTATAAACGAGACCATAATTGTAATTGGTTACCGGCGCAAACATCACACTTGTAAACAAAATGTAAAAATTGTCTCACTTGTACTCTGTTTGGTTAGGTATTTTAAAAAGGTAAAAAATCTTGCACTATCTTTTTATTGAAAAATGTATTTAAAAATCCAAACTAGGTACTTAATGAATCAAAACAATGTAAATCACTGTATTCCTTTGTTATATTACGTATATTTGGTAAAACTTATTTTCTACTTGTAGTTTTCAATAAAAAGATACTGCAAGATTGTTTACCTTTTTTTAAATGTCTAATCAAACCGAGTATAGAATATAGAGCAAGAATATATTATGTATACAGGGTGTGGCCTGTAATAGGAGCAAAAAATGAAACGGTACACTAATAACCCAATAAATAGTCATAATTTAATAGTTAAAACTTAAAAAAAATTTTTTTTTTTTCAAAAAAAAAACAATTTTTTTCCCGTTTCTTATGTACTTTTACTGCAGTCGACTTATACCAAAAAAGTTAAATCGGTGTAACACAAAAAAAAATTTTTTTTGCTATACCAGTTAAAAAACCATGAGTTCAAAAAAACTTTTTAGCTCATTTAGTTTTATGTCCACTGAACTACCAATATGTTTAATCATTAATAAGGTACAATGTTGTGATACCTAGATACATCACTCATAGGTCGTAACTTTAACATACTGTTTCTCCTTAATGAATAACTTTAAAACACTGGGACCTTTTGCGAATAACTAGAGGCAGTCAGAGGAGTCTTCCATTTGATTTTTTGCTCCTGTTACAGGCCACACCCTGTATAAAAACTATAATATGTATGTGTCAACCATTCGGCAACCCATTATCTCGATTACATCGTTAATAGTAGCCCCAAACTTTGGTATAAGGTACTATTCGTCATCTATTTACTGAAGTATTCCT
Organism: Thaumatotibia leucotreta; assembly: GCA_025490895.1. Taxonomy (NCBI): domain Eukaryota; kingdom Metazoa; phylum Arthropoda; class Insecta; order Lepidoptera; family Tortricidae; genus Thaumatotibia; species Thaumatotibia leucotreta. The sequence continues at coordinate 16,559 of JALPQI010005948.1, read as the reverse complement.
ACATGGATATAAAACAATTTGTACATAGCACAGACGTTGATACAAGAACAGACGAGGCGATGAACTTTCGATACTCAACAGATTGAAACCTATGTTTAAGCTATGCATATATTTAGGCCACCAATATTTAAATTTTGCGAATATTAGTTCTCAGCAGAAGAGTACAGAAGAGTAGGTAGGTACTGTAGCCGTGCCATGAGCTGGAAAGTAAAGGATACGTAATTACGTAAGGTTTTACTCGATGCGTGCTACGTGCATTCTATCGTGCTCGCGCTTACAAATAGGAGCGAGCGCGATGGCCTGCTCAACGTATTTAATAAAACCTAATGTTACCGATACTTGTAAAGTCATGGTACGGCTACTGTTTATTATATTTACTGTATCGTTGGCCAGTAAGTTAGGGTTTTCGATCTTTTGCAGGCAACGCTATATAGGCGTGTGGTCCAAACAGCTGTCAGATTCATAGGCACTGAACATAAAATATCGAAATTCTAATTGTATTTGGAGGTAACCGTTATAATGGCGGGACCGGATCCTGAATTCGATCGATTCATATTGCATTATTTAGTACTGAATTTGTACTATTTAGTACCTGTTGTAAAAAAAATTGTACCTCTTCTATTTCAAAGTTATATTCAATCAGTCTGGTCCCGCCATTATAACGTTATAATGGCGGAACCAAATCCTGAATTCGATCGATTCATATTGCATTATTTATTTAGTACTGAATTTGTACTTTTTGGTACCTGTTGTAAAAAAATTAGTACCTCTTCCATTTCAAAATTATACTTCAAACAGTCTGGTCCCGCCATTATAACGTTATAATGGTGGGACCAGGTCCTGAATTCTGTCCATATTCTGTCGATTCATATTGCATTATTTAGTACTGAATTAGTACTATTTGGTATTGATACCTCTTGTAAAAAAATTAGTACCTCTTCCATTTTAAAATTATATTTCAAATAGTCTGCTTCAAATGATCTGGCGGAACCAGACTATTTCAAATATAATTTTGGAATGAAAGAAGTACAATTTTTTTACAACAGGTACCAAATAGTACAAATTCAGTAAGTACTAAATAATGCAATATGAATCGACAGAATATGGACAGAATTCAGGACCTGGTTCCGCCATTATAACGTTTTAATGGCGGGACCAGACTATTTGAAGTATAATTTCGAAATGTCTCGCCATTATCGTTATAATTACATTTGGATCGTTACATTTGGAGTTTATTAATTTCATAAATGTATGACGACTAGAAAACGGTCGCCGAACTGAAGATTGGGCCCTAAAACAGGAACTCAAAATGACTGACACTAAACAAAATTACTAGAACTTTGTTCATTTCATCCTTTAGTAGATTGGCTACCAAACCAGCTTCGAAATGGGATTAAAATCCCAATAGGTAACTGGCTTTAAATCGGGACTTATCATTACCGGTTTGTAATCAGGTTTGTACCAAATCCAGATACGAGATGGGAAAGTTAGTCCCATTTCATCCTACCAGACGGGAAACTATAATTCCCATTTGGCAGCCAGCTATCAAATCCGAATACCAAACGGTAAGTACTAAAGGCATTTCATGGGAATTGACTCGGAAACGTTTATTTATTTTAGAAAACATTATTCCTTATGTAATGGTTTTAAGCCTATTGAACTGCTCCGTGAGCACGAACCACGTTAACACAGATCGTGAGCTAGCGAATGATGAAGACGTACCCTTGAGCTTTGAGGAAGTTAGGAAGGCCATCATGCGCCTGAAGAATAACAAAGCTCCAGGGATCGATGGGCTGGCGGGTGAACTTTGGAAGTATGGCGGTGGAGTGTTACAGTCTCGTCTGTATGAGTTGCTGCTCCGGGTATGGCGTGAAGAACGACAGCCAGCTGAGTGGAACGTGGGAGTCATTTGCCCTGTACACAAAAAGGGATGTAAGAAGAAGTGCTCAAACTATAGGGGAATAGCACTACTCCCAACAGCGTACAAGGTGCTCTCATATGTCCTACTGGCACGTTTGGAAAAGTATGCTGAGGAGATACTCGGGGACTACCAGTGTGGGTTCCGGCGCAATAGGAGTACTGCTGACCAAATTTTCCTCCTGAAGCAACTTATGGAGAAGAAGTGGGAGTATGGCCAGGAAATACATTCTCTCTTTGTAGACTTTGCCAAAGCTTACGACAGTGTCGACAGAGAGTCGCTCTTTTCCATACTGAAAAACTTTATGATCCCAGATAAACTTATACGAATGATTATCGTTGCTACTGGTGTAAGTAGGATGCGGGTCAAAGTAGGAGGAGAGTTGACGGACGAGTTTGAGGTCGTTGTTGGTCTTAAGCAGGGGGATGCGCTGTCTCCCATGCTGTTCAACTTGGCACTCGAGCACGTCATACGAAGAGTAGAAGGGCTAGGCGGCGGAGTCATGCTGAACGGTCTGCATAAAATAGTTGGGTACGCGGATGATCTCGCCTTGCTTGGAGAGAACAGGAGGTCTGTTGTAGAGAGGGCTAGAGCCCTTGCGGAAGAGGGCTTGCCAGTCGGACTCAGAATCAGCAAGGAAAAGACTGTGTATCTGTACATGCGGAGGCACAGAAACGTCCTGGATCCTAGAGAGGACCTAAATGTGGATGGTGTATCCTACCAAGGGGTAGAGAAGTTTAAATACCTGGGCTGCGTGGTAAATGACACAAACTGCAGGGAAGAGGAGATTGAACTTCGCATCCAGGGCGCCCTTAGATGCACAGCAGCTCTTCATAAGGTGTTAGTGTCCAAGATCATGCACCGGAGGACCAAGATTCGCATTTACAAGACTGTTATTAGACCAATCTTAATGTATGGATGCGAAGCGTGGACGCTCACCTTAAAAGAAGAGAACAAGCTCCTTGTTGCAGAGAGAAAAATCTTCCGCAAAATTCTCGGACCTACCCAGAGAGCTGACGGTAGCTGGAGAATTAGAAAAAACCAAGAGCTGGAGGACATCATTTCTGAGCCCAACATCATTGGCGAGATTAAATCTGCAAGGCTTCGCTGGCTCGGACATGTGTTTAGGATGCCAGTTGATAGGGCAGTGAAACAGGCCTTCCTAGGAAGACCCAGTGGACGCAGACCGGTTGGTAGACCAAGATACCGCTGGAAAGACGAAGTGGAGAAGGACCTACGCGCCCTGAATGCAGTGAACTGGGAGGAGATCGCACAGAACCGAGCGCATTGGCGCCAACTCGTATCGGAGGCCAAGATCCACTTTGGGTCGCTGAGCCAGCGGAGTAAGTAAGTAAGTAATGGTTTTAAGAATAAATAAACCACAAAATATATAGAAAATTCAATTCGCGTATTTATTTTGACAGTTTGTTGGTCCTTACGCCATATCACCGCCCCAGTGTCAGAAAAAAATATTAAAAACCCTCACTGATGAAGCGGCAGTGTGAACAGCCAACGATCATCTACATATATATATATATAGGTATATTTGTTAATTTTACTGACATAGGATCTATATCTACTCTTTGTTTAGTGAGCGAGAAAAAAGTCGACAAATCATCGCTTACTCGCCTCCTGTGGAACCAGTAGCCGTACCATGAGCTGCCCCTGCGTTATTAACGCGGACTTACATAGGTGCTTTCTATACGGGTGGCTCGCCCCAAGACGCGATTACGGCCGGGATGGAAAGTAAGTCCGCGTTAAAAACGCAGCGGCAGCTTATGGTAAGCACACAGTGCCTGAAAGTATCCTTTCCCTCTCTAGTACGTTTTGTAGATACTACGTTCAAGAAGTACCCACCTACCTACCTTCAAAAATTTATAATAATACATTCTGTTGCAATGCTATCAGACAAACATCTACAGCTAGGAAAACAGCCACTATCAACCATTTGACCATTGCCGTCGGCTATACTAAATAGGTGGCCAAGAAACAAATACCTACATTCCCGTGAGGTTGGAATACAGAGTCCCTCTAGAAGGTTTTTAAATGTTTCAGAGCGGTCGATAATAGTACATTGTGCATCTAGGGAGGTAAGTACAGTATCACTAACGAGAGTGTTAGAAGCCCGACGCCGTTGGCGGAGGGCTTTTGATGACTCGAATTAGTAGGTATGCCTCTTACCGATTGTGATGCATACAATGTTTTTTATAACACTTGCAGACAAAGAATATGTTATGAGACGAAATATTGGTATTCCCTAAGGAATTTCACTTTTCTATTACTCCCACTGCAATATGCACAAGCAATGGCGCGCTTAGAAAGCAAATGTGATGAAAAATGTTGAAACCGCGTAAAATAGTAGGTATTAGCTACTGTAACATGCCTAGGTAGTAGGTACTTCTGAAACATGAACTAAACTCTAGGGGGTCTAACTACACTGCATCCTAATACTCCTGAAACCTCTCTGACAACGGAAATACAGCACCTTGTTTATATGGTATAAAGCATCCGAAAATTGAGCGTCCAGCTGTTCGCCTGTGTCTGGAAAATCTTCGTTGCGTTTGTATTTAAGTAAGTACTCGTACCTAACCTACTTTTAATTGATATCGGACAATCTAATTAGCATCTTATGGGATGGTAGGCGAAAATGTAGGTAAACTTAGACCGGATAACACTATCCTTACATATTATGTAATGTAAAATGTTAGTTGGAGACTAACATAGTAGGTATGTAGGCTAACATTTAGTAATATAAATGTTACTCCAACAAGGTCTAAAATCTAAATGTCCGATAAACCACTAGTACATCATCAGTATCGTAGTTGGTAATAAAGCAAGTCGGCAAATGTCCATCAGATCATTCAATTTGGTCTACTACTACGTGTCTAATGAATATATTTCTTCAATCTTCTAACTCCATAGAACTACGCAAAATACCTACACATTTTATTACTTATTATACTTGAGGCCCTAGCACATCTTGTACAACAATATTGGCAGCAATTTGTGACCTGCTCGCAACTTCTCATCTCTTTTGAATCAATGTAATCAAAAAGGGACGGGTAGCCGCGACAAGGTTCCTGTCATGCACGATATGTGCTAGTGCCGTTGATCAAGTATAATACTATGAATTTCTTAGGTCAATCTATACTCGTAATTATATTGCCACATTGTTCCTAGCGAATAGAGACCCGCTGCGGTAAATACTAGTGTTTTGGGACATAAGTAACTTTCTTGATAACTATTTTATTTACCAGTAAGTAGCTGTACCAAAAAATATAATACTCTAAAGAGTTGTACATAACGGCGACGGATAGGTATTACCCGAAGAGTACGGGAATAACTTCTTTACTACAGCTGTTGTTATATCTGTACAGTTAAAAGTAGGGATTTTAATACCAAACCAACAGTTGGTTTTGCTTCACAAATATACAATACAATATAAAGTCATTTCCTAATTGGCGCCCTCTAGTTAGAACTTAGACCATTTAGAAAAGCTGTTCTTTTAACTGGCGCCATCTAGTTTATTGATGAGTAATGATTGTACAACTGACATTGGGTACTGACGGGAGGTGTAATAGTGTGCGTTACAGGGTAAAATTACATAATTTTCTAGTTTTTGCATTATTGCGATTTAGAAGAACAGTATTTTGTGCAGGTTGCTATCAATTTGTACATTAGATTTTTTGCTCCTTGCGCGTATCTCAAAACATGTTAACTCTGATCTTCGGTTTAGCAGAAAATGACGAAAATATGGTGTTTGTGCAATTGTAGCGCCATCTTTTAGCAGATAAGCGGCAGGGATAGGGTCGAATCCACCTTAACGGCCTAGGCCGTTAAATTCGTATGAAAATCCTTTACTATTATCTCGAGGTCATCCGCCTGCAACGTCATACTTTAAAGCCTATTATGACGAACATAATGACAACATTTTATTGCATGTTTGAGAAAATTTATTTATCGACCACTATAAAGCTCATCGTCTTATCGATACCAGTTATATCGCCGTTTAATTTTATCAATCTCTTTCCCGCTCGAAAAATATCGAGGTATTGTCATTCTCCAGGTACAAAAGGACCTAGTCCCTCTAACCCAGTACCAAGAGGTGCAACTCCTGAAGCAGGTGGAACAACTGACCGGCAAGGTCAAGGACCCGACGCGGAGGGTGCGCCTCCACCGCCTGCGAGCCAAGCTGCGGCTGCGGAGGCTGAAGAGACACAAGCGGCTGCCGGTCTTCGACTTGGACAAGTAAGAATAATTAACACTATCATGATCATTTCAGGCCTATGTTCATGTTACACTTTCCCATTGTGTAGCATGGGAGCACTGGACTTCTGCCTCGCGAGCTGAAGCACCCAAGTAGTTTCAATACCTAGACGATTCAAAAGAGTTTGTTGCTATTCCAATTTGAATAAAGAATTATTTGACTTTGACTTTGACACCTGTGTGGGACGCTACGGGCCTTCGACCTTCGCGGCTTTGAAGCTTCGCCTTCGGGCCTCCGGCCCTCAGGCTCAGCTGATTTAGTTACTGAGATGTTGTTATATGTTAAAGAGCTTTGTTATCTCGGATTCCTCATGGGCTACCGCGCCTCTAAGAGACGCTCCGAGCCTTCAGTCCTACGCGGAGCTCGGCCTACGGCCTTTGTTAAGGTTCGAAGCGAAGCTTCGGGTCTACGGCCCTCCGGTTCACTTGTTAACACCTTGGTGGACACTACTCCAGACACAACAGAAGAAACAATGAGATTACGCCTATAGGCGTTTAGTGTCCGCCAAGGTGTTAAGACAGTTAGGAAGGGCAGTTTTAGTCCCACTGATCCAATACGAGGAGCTACTACTGAAGCAGGTGGAACAACTGACCGGCAAGGTCAAGGACCCGACGCGGAGGGTGCGCCTCCACCGCCTGCGAGCCAAGCTGCGGCTGCGGAGGCTGAAGAGACACAAGCGGCTGCCGGTCTTCGACTTGGACAAGTAAGAATAATTAACACAATCGTGATCATTTCACTAGGTTCATGTTATACTTTTCCATTGTGTAGCATGGGAGCGCTGGACTTCTGCCTCGCGAGCTGAAGCACCAAGTAGTTTCAATACCTAGACGATTCAAAAGAGTTTGTTGCTATTCCAATTTGAATAAAGAATTATTTGACTTTGACTTTGACACCTGTGTGGGACGCTACGGGCCTTCGGCCTTCGCGGCTTTGAAGCTTCGCCTTCGGGCCTCCGGCCCTCAGGCTCAACTGATTTAGTTACTGAGATGTTGTTATACGTTTAAAAGCTTTGTTATCTCGGATTCCTCATAGGCTACCGCGCCTATGAGGGACGCTTTGGGCCTTCGGCCCCACGCGGAGCACGGCCTACGGCTTTCGCTGGGGTTCGAAGCGAACCATCGGGTCTATAGCCCTCCGGTTCGCTTGTTAAGACAGTTAGGAAGGGCAGTTTTAGTCCCACTGACCACGAGGAGCTACTACTGAAGCAGGTGGAACAACTGACCGGCAAGGTCAAGGACCCGACGCGGAGGGTGCGCCTCCACCGCCTGCGAGCCAAGCTGCGGCTGCGGAGGCTGAAGAGACACAAGCGGCTGCCGGTCTTCGACTTGGACAAGTATGGATAATTAACACTATCATGATCATTTCAGGCCTATGTTCATGTTATACTTTTCCATTGCGTAGCATGGGGGCGCTGGACTTCTGCCTCGCGAGCTGAAGCACCAAGTAGTTTCAATACCTAGACGATTCAAAAAAGTTTGTTGCTATTCCAATTTGAATAAAGAATTATTTGACTTTGACACCTGTGTGGGACGCTACGGGCCTTCGGCCTTCGCGGCTTTGAAGCTTCGCCTTCGGGCCTCCGGCCCTCAGGCTCAACTGATTTAGTTACAGAGATGTTGTTATACGTTAAAGAGCTTTGTTATCTCGGATTCTTCATGGGCTACCGCGCCTCTAAGGGACGCTCCGGACCTTCGGTCCTACGCGGAGCTCGGCCTACGGCCATCGCTGGGATTCGAAGCGAACCATCAGGTCTACGGCCCTCCGATTCGCTTGTTAAGACAGAAAGGGCAGTTTTAGTCCCACTGACCACGAAGAGCTACTACTGAAGCAGGTGGAACAGCTGACCGGCAAGGTCAAGGACCCGACGCGGAGGGTGCGCCTCCACCGCCTGCGAGCCAAGCTGCGGCTGCGGAGGCTGAAGAGACACAAGCGGCTGCCGGTCTTCGACTTGGACAAGTAAGATTAATTAACACTATCATAATCATTTCACTAGGTTCATGTTACTTTTCCATTGCGTAGCATGGGAGCGCTGGACTTCTGCCTCGCGAGCTGAAGCACCAAGTAGTTTCAATACCTAGACGATTCAAAAGAGTTTGTTGCTATTCCAATTTGAATAAAGATTTATTTGACTTTGACTTTGACACCTGTGTGGGACGCTACGGGCCTTCGGCCTTCGCGGCTTTGAAGCTTCGCCTTCGGGCCTCCGGCCCTCAGGCTCAGATGATTTAGTTACTGAGATGTTGTTATACGTTAAAGAGCTTTGTTTTCTCGGATTCCTCATGGGCTACCGCGCCTCTAAGGGACGCTCCGGGCCTTCAGTCCTACGCGGAGCTCGGCCTTCGGCCTTGGCGGCTTCGAAATAAGACCACAGCTGAACATAGTCCTTTGGACGAGTTAAACTAAGGATGTAGTTACGCAAAAAGGATCCACGAGAATTTGTCACAGGAAGCTGTAGAAACATAAGCGGCTGCCGGTCTTTGACTTGGACAAGTAAGACTAGTAATTAACCCTTTGACCGCCATAGTCGGCTATAGACGACAACGCAAAATCGTAGTCGTCTATCGACTATCGTCTATCTCGGGTTTTTATCGACCTCAAGAAAGCGTTTGACACGGTAGGACATTCGCTGCTTCTAGAAAAACTAAAAAATATAGGTATAATAGATAATGCATACAGTGTTTTTAAATCATACCTCAGAAACCGATATCAAATCGTTAAAATAGGTAATAGTCAAAGTTCACCACAACTCATCACTTGCGGCGTACCTCAGGGATCAATACTCGGCCCCCTCCTATTTATAATTTATATCAACAGCATATGTGAGCTATCTTTGCATGGAGAATTAAGTTTATACGCCGACGATACGTGTATATTTTATTTCGGTCAATCTGTAGAAGAAATTACTAACAGTGCACAAGAAGATCTAAATATTCTCCAGGAATGGTTTAAATTTAATCTACTTACTGTTAATACCTCAAAAACTAATTATATTTTATTCAAGTCAAAAAATAAAAAAATTGCTGATAAAATTCCTCTTAAAATAAATAATACTCAAATTAACCATGCGCTACAGGAAAAGTATCTCGGCCTAACCTTAGACAGTGAACTGTCTTGGAAACCACACATTGATAAGATTCGATCCAAACTGTCATCTCTGCGTGGCTGCCTCTACAACACTACATATTGTTTTCCTAAACGTGTCCGATATACAATTTACAACTCCCTTGTAAAATCTCAACTAAACTATCTCGTAGAAATATGGGGTAGCGCGAATAAGAGCACACTTAAACACTTACAAATATCTCAAAACAAAATTATCAAAACACTATTTAGATATGACTTCCTTACATCAAGCCGTAAAATCTACATGGAAACTAAAATTTGTAACATTAATCAGCTTTACTTTAAAAACATTTGCATCTTAATAAGAAAAATAATAGATAACAAAATTAATTCGCATTTGACTTTCGAAACTAAATTCCAAAAAGGGATGCGTCCCCTCCGGAACGCAAACGAACTATGTCTTCAACCGGCTAGAACAAAATTTGGCAAAAAAAATATAAAATATGAAGGCGCGCAGATATATAATAAATTACCTAAAAATATAAAAGAATGCAAAAATTTTGATATTTACAAAACAAAATTATCGGAATATGTAATTAATAATATCTTCTAAGTCCGGTCCTGGCGCTAGAAATCGTCGTAGAAACAAGACCATCTCGAGTTTTATACTGGTACCTAGGTAGGACATTGGGGTTTAACCTCAAGTAGTATTATACAGGGTGGTCCAAACCTTGACGTCAAAAAATTTTTTTTAGATTCCTCACGTCATGAGCTATCAGAATATACCCCATGTATATTAGCCGATTTTTTGTCGTTTTCGAGTTACGAATTTTTGAATTTTTTTTTTTTTTTTTAATTCTGGAATGAAGAAATTTATAATTTAAAAAAAAACTGTTGGGTTTTTTAACTAGTTTCTTTTTGTAAAAGTATTACAACAAATAAAACATTTACTGATAAAAAAATTAGCGTCCTCACTTTGATACAAGTAGGATAAAAAAATACCAAATTCAAAATTTTACGCTAAAAACGCATCAAAATAGCATTAATGTACGTAAATAAAAAAAATTAAACATATCCCAAGGATTTTTGGTAATGTAAAGACTGCCCTAGACCTTAAACCTTCGTAAAAGCAAAAAAAAAGTGATACTTAATAATGAGGATTTTTCGGAGTAGTCGGTCGGAATAAGTTTATTTGACCGACTACTCCGAAAAATCCTCATTAGTATCACTTTTTTTGTGCTTTTACTAAAGTTTAAGGTCTAGGGCAGTCTTTACATTACCAAAAATCCTTGGGATATGTTTTATTTTTTTTATTTACGTACGTTAATGCTATTTTGATGCATTTTTAACGTAAAATTTTGAATTTGGTATTTTTTATCCTACTTGTATCAAAGTGAGGACGCTAAATTTTTTGTCAGTAAATGTTTAATTTGTAGTAATACTTGTACAAAAAGAAAATATTAAAAAAACCCAATAGTTTTTTTTATCAATAAATTTCTTCATTCAAGAATTTCTCAAAAAAATTTTTTTTCAAAAATTCATAACTCGAAAACTACAAAAAATCGGCTAACATACATGGGGTATATTCTGATAGCCCATGATGTAGGGAACCTAAAAAAAAATTTTTGACGTCAAGGTTTGGACCACCCTGTATACTTAGGGTATAAAATTTAAATAGTATTTATTGTAGTCGAGTCTTAACTTATTTTTTTAAAACTCAAGTATTGTAAGTTTCGCTTCGTTTGAATCTACCCACTTTCTTGATCAGTTTTTTTTTTATGTCTACCTATGATTATGATCCTAGAATTATAGTGAAATCCTACCTATAATTTTAGTTATGAAATTACTTTAAACGTTTTAATATGTATACTTTCACTATAGCACATTTAGAACTTATATTTGTTTTATATACCTTTAGCTACAATGTTTTGCATGCTTACTCAATTCAAATTTTTAAATTTTAGTATATTTTCTCGTGTAAGTGAAATGTAAAATTTCTTTTTGAGAAAATAAATTCTTTAAACACAAATAAGACCACTGCTGAACATAGTCCTTTGGACGAGTTAGACTAAGGATGTAGTTACGCAAAAAGGATCCACGAGAATTTGTCACAGGAAGCTGTAGAAACATAAGCGGCTGCCGGTCTTTGACTTGGACAAGTAAGACTAGTAATTAACCCTTTGACCGCCACAGTCGGCTATAGACGACAACGCAAAATCGTAGTCGTCGTACTCGTCGTACCAACGACGGTTACAGCCATCAACTTCGCCGAAACAATAGCGACTTACGCGGTAATTCGTAAAGTTCAATTCCACTTAAATAATCGTGCACGCGTGGCGTCTGGAGCTCGTCATATTGCGAACTATCGTCATATTGGTCAAAAGGTTAACACTATCATATCATGATCATTTCATCTTTTGGCTAAAGGTTGAAGCGACATAAGCGGCTGCCGGTCTTCGACTTAAACAAGTAACATTAATAATTAACACAATCATATCATAATCATTTTAGCCATAAGACCACTGCTGCACATGGGCCTCCCCTTTGGACAAGTATGACTAATACTGGCCATACAAGGACCGCATTAACACGTTCGACGCCGGTGACACACATATGTGACCGAAAAAACTGTATTCCTATGCCAGTGACACACATACGTGTTCAAAGTAATCTCATTCTTATGCCACTAGCATTAATCAAGTTCTCACTCCTATGCCAGTCGCATCGAAATACGAACATTTTTGACACAAGTGTGTGTCGCCGGCATAGGAGTACAATCTTTTCGGTCACACATGCGTGTCACTGGCATAGGATTTCTACTTATCAGACAATTTCGATCGGCACAGTGTAAGCAGTCAATCTCGTACAAATTTCTGGAGGCGGACTATTTCCATACAAATTGACTGCTTGAAGCGGGCCGTGTCAGGACGTAGTTACGGAAAAGAATCCACAATCCACATGAATTTCTCATTTTGGAGATTGGCATAGTTTTATTTAAACTTTTAATTCGAGTTATAATAAGCGGCTGCCGGTCTTCCACTAGGACAAGTAAGACTGCATCTAATATTGCTGTGACTGCGATGATGTCCTGACCGACTCTTTTTCTCAGGTATCAGCTGTCAAAGGTCAAAGTCGTAAAAAGTGTGCCCTCCAATATGTAAGCGGTTTAGTAAAAAAATGTCCCACTTCGTCACTTTCCAGAAGGGTGCTTAAACGTTTAATTCATATAAAAGTACCCGTCCAGTTCTTCTTACAAGGCGTCTTTATTTTGTTTTTGCCCAACAGACCACTACAGAAATAACTGTTCTTTGCAGAGCTGTCAAAGTGCTGTCAGGCCAAGTGCCAGAAGAGTCGCAGGCGGTCGCCGGCGTCGAGCGGGTACTGGACCGGTTCCAGAGATCGGTATGTATTGACAAACGTACCTAAAGATGTTAAATTGAGTAGAAACAATCTGGTTTTTAATTTGGAAGAAACCATGTATCAAATTGGCTATGTAAAGTTTTCTGAATATGAATGAATTTATATTAAAGAAGAATTTATATATTCTGAAAAATATTATTAATATTAGGTATATGAAATGAATATTATATTTTTCTCTGATAGCCGTCGTTTTAACGTTCAAGAAAATGCAGTTCTTTTATTTTTATTTCATATAAATGGTTAATAATCTTTTCACGTCATACAGTATAGGGGTAGGGGGGGTCAAGAAAAAATCACCAATTATCACCATAGGGGAGGGGGGTCAACGGACAAATCACGTGTAATTTTTTGTCACTCTGCTGCACAGCATACTTTTTTAAAACATAACCAGATGTCAAATCCAGAACTGAGTTTTAAAACAAAGTGGATATTTACCTCGTAGTTGGCAAAAAAGTTTTTTCCCATCACGTGTGCTTAATAAAGTACGTAAATTGAAGTGTTATTAAAAAGACTACTTCAGTTGCAAAAAATTACACGTCATATTGGCTAGGGGGGGGGGGGTCACGAAAATATCACCAAGTATCACCATGGGGGATGGGGGGGTCTAAAATAGGCCAAAATTGTATGACGTGATTAATGGACAAGCCCTAAGTGAGTGAGGTGACGTTTGTTCGGGCTAAAAGTTTTAAGTTAATTTGGCTTTTAGACATTTTGGGAATACGACAATTTGAGAAGTAGGTCAAGTAAGTCATTTCAAGTTTTAGGCATTATGAGACTCTGTTTTGGGATCTCGAAGTTTTAGGAATATAGTATTATGATATTCGGTCGTAGTGAACGCGGCAACCTCGACATCATCCTTAAGCTGTTATAAAATGGACCTCCCACAGAGAATTCCTCGGAAGTTTCCGGCGCTCAGTGTTACAACCTACGAACAAACAAAACATGGAAGCCGCATGCCATACTAAATTGCCTTTCAAAAACGGTCCTGAATTTTAGTTTACAAGTGTCACCCCCTCTTCAATGCATCACGGTACTGAATTACAATGTAAACCTATAAAAACTTAAACCGCCATTTAAAAATAGTTGTGATTGGTCCATCAAAGTTTTGATTGGCTATATTCTATAAACATTTGTCAAAGATGTTGCGCCGAAATATGCGCGGTGTTCAGAAAGGCGCTATATCCTGCCCATCTTGGCACAATTGAACAATTCGTCCATTAAATACAAAAGCGACACAAGTCAAAAATTTACTTTTTACAGGGGAGCTGTTTAAAGATTTTGTGTTCGTTTTTTGTTCACAAAAATTTTTTACAGCATTAATATTATATGTGTTATATAATTATATGGGTTGTCGATATCCGGGCAATCAGTAGTGGCTCGGTGCGTCGAGCTGTTAAACGCCTCAAGGCTAGCACTTCAGCTGGCCCTGATAACATCCCGGCGTTTATAATCAAGGGTTGCATCGAGCACCTGGTTGATCCGATTGTCTTTATTTTCAATTTAATACTTACAACTGGAGAATACCCTGACACATGGAAAACTTCCCGAGTTACTCCAATACCGAAAAAGGGTTCTAAATTGAAAATAGAGAACTATCGACCTATAGCCATACTGTCTGCCTTGCCTAAGGTCTTCGAAATGGTCCTGCATGCATACCTTATGCCTCAGTGCCAGCCTTACTTCACTAACACCCAGCATGCTTTTTTGTCCAGAAGGTCAGTAGCTACAAACTTGGTCGAGCTAGTGGAAGTTATATCGAGGGAAATGGATGCTCGAAAGCAAGTAGACATTATATATCTAGACTTCCAAAAGGCTTTTGACCGTGTTGATAACGACATACTGTTACAAAAGCTAGGCAAAATGGGATTGGTTCCACGGCTTCTAAAACTATTTGCAAACTACCTAAAGGACAGGAAACAGTTCGTTAAATATGGACCATACTTATCTAAGCCGTACCATACACGTTCTGGAATAAGTCAAGGATCAAACCTGGGGCCATTCCTATTTTTGGTCCTAATCAACGACCTCCCTGAGGTTATACACAATGCGACTCCTTTACTGTTCGCCGACGATGTAAAACTCGTTATGCCTGTACACTCTACCCTCGATTGCCAATCTCTACAAAGGGACATCGACGCGGTGAACAAGTGGAGCGAAGAAAATAAACTTCTTTTCAACAAAGGTAAATGCGAGATCATGACTTTTTCTCGTTCTCCATCGCCCTTGCACTATGGATATAACATAGCCGGGGAGACGGTGGCGCGAGTGACCGAGGTTCGTGATCTCGGTGTTACCTTTGATTCCTGCCTTACTTTTCGGCCCCATATCCGTAATGTTACAAAAAGTGCATACCAAAGACTAGGCTTCGTAATACGCAATTCTATCCCGCTTACCACTGAGGCAACGCGCACACTCTACACGGCTCTGGTGCGAAGCATTCTCGAAACCAATGCGGTGGTGTGGGCTCCGCATGAGAGTAAATATACACTTATGCTAGAGCAAGTCCAAAAGAAGTTCTTGAGACATTTGTACAAAAAGAACCATCACTATTATCCCTTCATGTACCCAACTCGCTTCCTTCAGGGTCATCTAGGTATCGAGTCTATAGAACTTCGCAGATACTTATCCATGATTAATTTTATTATTCATGTATTAAGGAACAAAATTGACAGCATTTCTCTTTTGGAGAAAATATTAAAACTAAATGTACCAAACGACTACAGCAACAAAAGACTGAGAGTACCCCTTCTAGCAACCGCGGCCTCTCGCACAAACCTGTACCGACACTCCCTCATCCCTCGCGCTACTGCACTCCTCAACTCCATACTCGCAGCATCACCACACTGTGACGTGTTTACGACAGGGATAGGGCAATTGATGACTGAATGTAAGAGAGTGTTAGAAAGACGTATGGATGGTTTTTAGCATTAGGTATTTACATAGTTTTAAGTTAGTTATAATAAATGATGAATCTTTGTAACGATATAGTTTCTGCTGTCATGTTACAATTTTTGCGATTCAATAAATTATTAAATAACAATTTGTAGGCATTTTAACCCTCTTTTGATGTGTTTGGTTATTAGAAAGTAATATTTGCTGTGCAAGCTTTTATGAGCGTATACGTCCGTTTTGCATAAAAATTTAACATGAACTCTGATAAAAAAATTTCCATCAAAGGCCACAAATACAAAAAAATAAGCATTTATTTCATTTCAAGCATACATAAAATCATGTCTTAAACATAGAAGTACTGGTTTTTAACAAAACTGAACCAGACAACACTTTTTCTTACTATTTCTTTACTTACATATTGTCAGAACATGTTTTTAGGTACCGTAAACCGGGGTTACTTTGATTAATTTTAACTTTGGTTACATATTTTTATGAATTTAACGGACGTACTAACTTAAAATTCAGATATAATTATCGGTTTACTTCAAGAATCAACCTGCTATATAAAGAAATGTGTTAACTTTAGTTAATAAATATAAAATAAATACAACGCGATCAAAGTTAAATTGTTGAGAATGGAATTACTTTGATACCACTTATTTTTTACTACAAACTGGAACTAGCCCACCTAAAAGCATGTAAATAATAAAAATCGGTTGAGTACATTTTCAGTTATTTGTTTTTCCTATGTGTATTGTATTTGTGGGGTGGTTACTATGATCCCATACTAAATGATCCAAATTGATATGTTTTGACGGTTTACTAGTTTTTTCATTAGAATTGATGCAAGAACTTAATTTTTGCCGATACAAAAGTATCTCTCTCAATATTTAATTGCTGCGATAAGTCTTTCCTAAAAATTTACTTATGATTAGTAATAATGTAACATTTTTTTTTCTAGACCTCATGACAGTTTCTCGCTAGTACTTGAGTAGGTAC